>JABUQX010082871.1:12500-19563 GCA_015478945.1 Trachelipus rathkii | reverse complement strand
ATATATATATATATATATATATATATATATATACATATATATATATATATGATATCGAAATTGTTTCAGAATTTTTTTTTCACTCAGACGAAAGGTTCAATTAAGCCTAATATATATAGATAGAGAGATATATATATATATATATATATATATATAGAAAGATATATATATATATATATATATATATATATATATATATATATATAGAGTATATATATATATATATATATATGTTATGCAGAATGAGAAGTGCTAGCTTCTTACCCTCTCAAAGGCCTTTCATACTTTCGTCAGGGAAATTAAGTTTAGCCATGGCGAGTCCCTGTCGAAATGTTTTCAATGCTTGTTTCTTAACAGCCTTTGAAAAACAAATAGGTATATTAAAGGTGCGTATTTTGAGCCCAACAGTAAATATTTATTTAAAAATAGCCAATTTGAACCCTGGCAAGAATTTATATATGCAACACATCTATTTAATTAGTATTTTTTTGATTCTGTTTGGGGACAGTAATTCTGACACATTCTTGAGGGAAGTTGTTCATAAAATAATAATAATAATAATAATAATAATAATAATAATAATAATAATAATAATAATAATAATAATAATAATAATAATAATAATATAAAACCGTATGTATATATATAAATGGAGAGTTGCAGGCATCTGAAAGCTGCTAACGTTGCTCGATTAAAGTAATACTACTACTTCTATGCAACATGTGAAAATATGTGAAGTTTATGAGCCTCCAGCGTGGAATGTGTGCAAGTCAGTTTTCCTCATCCACTGGATGGTGGAAATCTTGAAATTTGACTTGTGATTCTCACTATTGTAAATTCCAAACTTGGTCATTAAATGCACAACTCTTTCGCAAATTGAATAAGACACAAACTGTCATACCATTGGCCTAAAATAATTAATTGTATTGCATTTATAATTCACTAGCTGGGCCAAAAGTTTAGACAGATTTTTTTAGAAAGATCCTTAATGGGGGAATTTTAAATTTCTTTTTCTTTCTTCGGGAGAAAGGTAATTAGAATTTAATTAAAGACATTTAAGTAGCCTTGTTGCCAAGTTGTTAGGTTTAAGTTAAGTTAGTCTAGATTCCTTAGTTGTAGTTGCTATGTTATTTGTTTTTAAATTCATTCACTTAAATTTCTTATTAATATTTAGGTAATAGTAGCTACAGTTGGCTCCACATTCCCTCAAATTATAAACAATCACAGGATATACTCTAAAAACAATAATGAAGAATAAAAAAAATGTAGATGTTCTCTTTAGGAAAAAAAGTTACAGCTCTCAAAGTTGTTAAAACTCCCATAAGATTTTCTTATAAAAAAAATCAAATTTTTTTATATATTTTTTTAAAAATCACAGGATATACTCTAAAAAAATAATAATGAAGCATAAAAAAGAACAAATTGATTTAGGCCTAAGTCTTTAGGAAAAAAATGTTACAGCTTCTCAAAGTTAAAAATTTTCCCATAGGCTTTCTTATAAAATAAATTAGTGGGCCTCGTGCTCGTTTTAGGGCCATCCTATTTCAGGTTATGATAAGATTTAAGTATTCATAGATTCTCTCTGTGTATACCTAATAAAACATATCATAACCTGAACTAGAGGTCCTGAAATGATACAAATAAAAAGTCTATGTGAGTTTTAACAACTTTGAGAGGCTGTAACTTTTTTCCTAAAGAGACCGCCACGTTTGTTTTTTTATTCTTCATTATTATTTTTTTAGAGTATAACATGTGATTTTTATAAAAATCGGGGGTAAAGCCCCTCTGCGCTACTATTACCGATATTTATTTTATGTAATCCAAATTTTTTATAGTCAAAATTATTAAAAGGTTTAAATATTTTATATGCCATTACTCGTATTTGCTTCGTTGAAGACCTGTCATTTTGTATAGGATATATATATATATATATGTTATATATATATAAGGATATATATATATATTATATATATTTATATATATAACATATATATGTACATATATATCTGTTAAAATATATATAGCAGAAAGATATATATATATATATATATATATATATATATATATATATATATATATATATATATATATATATATATATATATATATATATATATATATATATATACTTTTGTTCAGTATTTAAGAAGTTTCTGATACTTTCTTTAAACCTATAAAAATTTCCCGTCAATTTAAAAAAATTTTAAGTTTATATCAGTTTTCCCCAAAGTTGACAGCACATCTACGAATTCTTCGTAGGACACTTATGTACCACAACACACAGCTGGAAAGATGTTCATTTTAATTGGTCTTATAAATTCTGTGGAAGCTTTTCCGCTTAATGTACCCAGTACCCACCGATATCTCTGTATAAAAATGGGTTTAAACTATTTTTTTTTATGATTTATATACGAGTACATATGTTTAAACTGTATTTTAAATGATTTTCAAGAAAAATATATTTTTGATTGCTAAATTTAAAATTTTTTACACTTTCTGCTAACCTAACCTAACCTAACCTAACTTATCCTAACCAAACCCAGACTATTCAACTTTAACATAAACTTGCAATATAAAAAAGCTAAATCTAGCAAACAACAAAAAAAAAAAAATGCCAAAAATGCCAAATTTAGCACTTTAAAAAAATTTTTTTATTGAAAATCATTTAAAATATTACATTTTAAAAATATATAAACAAAAAAAATTGTCTTAAACACACTTTAACAAAGTTTTTGACTGGGCAAATGAAAAGGAATATATTTACAAATATTTACATTTTTTTGCAAAGCAAATTATTTAGAAAATTTAGAAAACTTTAGTAACATAAAATATTTTACAAATATACTTTACCTCCTTTACACAATATTCGTGTTTTAAATGTCTACTGTAAATAATTGCGTAAAAATAGTATACACAATACAAATCTACCTGTTCGTCTTCATCGATTTTACTGTCGAGAGTTTGCCTGAACTAAATAACGCTTCATGAAAGGAAATTCAGTTCAAGAAAAAGGATAATTAATCATTTTAAAATGGTGTGAAGCTCCAAATGTAAAACTCTCTCTTTTTATTTGTCATTTGGATTGTTAAAGAATTTTATAAATGGCAGAAGCGAATAAAAGAATTGCTTAAAATATTGCTAATTAAGGATTTTAACTAAATGATGATTTGTACTGTGTCGAATGTAAAGCATAGGCAAAACATACATATTAGAAATAAATATGGGAGGAAGAATTGATTGGTACGTGAAAGATTTCAATGTTGGATTTACCTTTCAAATTCAAATTTTGCGTAAAAATATCTGCCGACGATATCTGTATTGAAGAAAGATGAAGCGTGATGTGAAGAAACGTTGGATATAAGAAGCCATTTCAGTTCTAAAAATTCCAGATAATTTGTATGATTCTATGGAAAAGAAAAAAAAATCAGACACAAAATTTCGGCATTAGAATACTGATTTTCAGCTAAATTTCTCAATTATTATACTAGTGATAACATAAAAACATCATTCAGCTTATTCACTTTCATTCTGAATATATTTTCAACCTTAACTAACTGCGTATCCTTCAAAACATGCAAAACCACATCCCTAAAACGCTACACAGAACATTTCACTTTTTTTTTTAAGTTCCCCAAATACATTTGCTTTAAATTCTTCATCCCAAGTTCATCCCTATGAAATTTAATTAAAATAAGTTCCTTTAACCTCTCCACTTTTCCTCCAACTACTTCTGCAATCCATCTAACCTGTAAACAGTGTAAATATATGAATACATTCACACCTACCCTAGCTTCCCATTCAAACTATTCCGTAAACATGTAAAAAGCCCTTCATGTTTTACTTGTTAAATATTTCACCATCCAGAAAGGACCAGAATTCTTTCTCCTTCTGTTATGGAGTCTTTCACAATATTTAACAAGCCCATGAGACTACATGAGACTTTCCTCTGTCTCTTTCACTTTCTGTTGTGAATTAATTAATTATCAGGAGAGATCGGAGAAATTTTGTTTATTTATAGAAGTGTATCAAATGTATTGTATTCTAATTGTAAGAATGACAGCTACATAAAACTCAATATGAGCTGCAACTTAAAACTCTATTCGGAGAAAATTTGATTTTTATATAGTTTACAAACATAAAACTCAAAAATGATAAATTTTCATTTGTGCCACTATTCTTAAATACACAGAAATACACTTTCTGCAAGTCAAAACGTTTCCCCAACTTACCAATTCTGAGAGAACGTACTGAATTTCTTTTTCAGTGGCGAGTATGACCACGCTTTTCTTTCTTGGAGTTGAGACATGTTGACGGATCGTACGAATAAAATTTAGGTTTTGCCCAGTCTCGAAATCCGATGGAATTTCATCAAAAGTTAGTCTGATATTTCTTAAAACAGCCCATTTTGCCCAGTCTTAAATATATATATATATATATATATATATATATATATATATATATATATATGTATATATATATATATATATAGAATAAAGTGATACCTTAACACCTATATATTTATATATATATATATATTTATAAATATATATATATATATATATATATATATATATATATATATATATATATATATATATATAGCAGTATATAGTAAGGTTGTTATATATATATACATATATATATATATATATATATATATATATATATATATATATATATAAATTTCTATAAAGATAAATTTATATATATATATATATATATATATATATATATATATATATATATATATATATATATATATATATATATATATATATATATATATATATATATATATATATATATATAGAGAGAGAGAGAGAGAGAGAGAGAGAGAGAGAGAGAGAGAGAGAGAGAGAGCACACGCATACTCGACGATGAAATTACCTCCCATTTTAATGGTGCGTCTTTCTCTTTGCGTTCATATTCTTTCACATCCCCCGGTGGGCAAAATGGTTTTTCCACATATCATATACACATACTTAAAGTACACACCCCTCTTCTAGATAACACCTTACAGACATCCCTACTACTCATATCCCTGTGTGTGGGGAGAAAGAATTGCCCACATCGTATGTCCTGCGTGTCGTAGAAGTCGACATAAAGTTGGTGATAGAGTTGGGTTGGCTGCCTACTACCATCTATCTCTTGCCAGGAATGCTAATGCAGGCCTCGGAGAAGGTCGTGATCGCCGTAAACGGCCTTCTATCTTTCGGCGAAATTGTATGAATCGTATGGGTACATGGAATGTCAGATAAATAAATGGTGAAGAGAAGAGAAGAGGAGAGAGACGATGAAGATATTTAGAAAGGACAAATTTGATTTGCTTGCCGTGACTGAAACAAAGATGAAAGCAAACGTTGAAACTGGAGTGGTGTGGTATGAAATGTGTGTGTGCTGGTGTGGAAATGAATGAGTAGAGGAAGAGAAGAGTTGCAATTTTGATGAGTGACCTGTGGTACGAAGCTATGGTAGACTTTGATTGTGTGAGTCCTAGAATTCTAATGGTTAAATTTAAGTTTGAAAAGGTCAAGGTATGTGTGGTTGTGACGTATGGTCCATCTGAGGGAAACGTTGAAGAGAGTACGATTTTTTGGGGATAATCTGAATGATGTTCTGGATTGGGTGAGTAGGAGCTTCAGATTGATAGTTTTGGGGGACCTGAATGGTTGGATAGGTGATCAAAAAAGGGATGGTATAACAGGTGGTTTTGGGGTGTCGGGAGAAAATGAGAATGGTAGGAAGGTGATTGATTTCTGTGAAGAGAGAGGTATGTGTGTAAGTAATACTTTCTTTAAACACAAGAGTATCCATAAGTATACTAGAGTTGGTGTAGGTAGAGATGGTATCGAAGTGAAAAGTATGATTGATTTAGTGTTGGTGAAGAAGGAGATGTTGAAGTATGTTGGATGTTAAATCAGTGAGGGGTTTAGAATGGGATTATCGGATCATTATGTTGTTCTATGTAAAATTAAGTTAGTGGGGGCTTGATGGAGAGGAAGGTGATACGAAAGGAAGTAGGTAAAATTAAGAGTGAGAAGTTAAGTGAACAAGACAATAAGGATAAGTATGTAAGAGCGCTCGCTAGTAAAACGGTTGAATGTGAACAAGTTGATACTGAAAAAATCTGGGGGCAAATGAAGGAAGCAATTGTTAGTAGTGCAAAGGAAGTATGTGGATGTGCTAAAGTAGGAAAGTAAGAATGTTAACAGTGAATGGTGGAATGAAGAGGTGATGAAAGCGGTTAAAGGTAAAAAGAAGCGTGGTTGAATGTACTAAAAGCAAATGATGAAGACTCAAAAGAAAGATGCTTGGAATTATATAAGGAGGAAAAAGAAATACTAAAAGGTGTATACGTAGGAGAAAACAAGAGGTAAATGAACAGTTTGGAAGGAGGATGAATGGGGACTTAGGGAATAGGAAGCTCTTCTGGAAGGAAGCGCGAAAGGTTAAGAATGAGAATAAGGGGAATCTGCTTAGAATAATGAATAGGGATGGTGCTTTTGTAACTGATGAAGTAGGTGTGAGAGGAGTGTGGAAAGAACACTTCGAGAATCTGCACAATATTAACAGTAATGAAGAGGTGATAGTGAATGTGTGTGGGTTTGATGGTGCAAGAAGGAATAGGTATTTTGGGGATGAGGTTATTAGTAAGGAGGAGGTAATGGGTAGAGTGAAAAGTTGAAGAATGGTAAATCTGCAGGTATAGATGAAATTACTGGTGAAATGATCAAGAACGGAGGCGAGATGGTGATTGATTGGATTTGGAAGTTGTGTAATAAAGGGTTTATGGAGGTAGTTCCATGGGATTGGAGGAGAGCGGTAATAGTACCCTTATATAAGGGTAAGGGAGAAAAGGGGAACTGTAGAAATTATAGGGGAATAAGTTTATTGAGTGTTGTAGGGAAGGTATATGCTGGTATTTTGGTCGAAAGAGTGCGTCGAGTGACTGAAGGACTGATTGGTGAAGAACAAGGTGCGTTTAGGAGTGGTAGAGGATGTGTGGATCAAATCTTTACATTGAAACAAATGATTGAGAAAATGAGGGAGAAGAAGAATAAAT
>JABUQX010082871.1:5000-7500 GCA_015478945.1 Trachelipus rathkii | reverse complement strand
ACAGAACAGCTAATTTTGTGTTTGGGGAATGATTAGATAGCCAATGTATATAGTTTGGTGCGAATGTTGGTTTTCTATATATAGTAAATTGCAAGTGATTGTTATTCCATGTGATTAAGGTATCGAGGAAGGGGATTAGAGTTGTTGGAAGGCATTTTTATCGGATACTGAACTGAAGGTTGAATAGAGTAATATAGTTTAGGACATCATTAGGGTTGGTGTTGTGAGGGAGGGAGACAAAAATGTCATCTACATATCTAATCCATAAACTATTGTTTAAAAAAGGGTGGGGTAAAATATGATAAAATTCTGTTAGTTCCATATATATGTTACTGAGTATGGGAGACAGTGGGGATCCCATACTCAGGCCGAAATTTTGTTTGTAATATTTGCCATTAAAATGAAAGAAGATATGTTGTAATGAGAGATTAATGAGCTGTTTTAATATATGAAACGGGAAGGCCAAGAGGTCTCGCGTGTCGGGACGAAAATTAGATTTCCTTTTTAAAATTTATTTCATTAAAAAAAAGTGTCTTTAACAATGTTTTTAATTTGTGTGCATTTAGTAAATTAAATGAAGTGACAGTAAAGCATAATTACTAAAAAGAATCCAAGGGGCTTCCTATCTAAAATAAATATATCACTCTAAAAAATTAGTTCTTAAATATATATTAATATATATATATAATATATATATATATATATATATATATATATATATATATATATATATATATATATATATATATATATATATATATATATATATATATTTAATACAACTTATTCTTCTATAAAATCAATTATTTTCTAAAATTTCTTTCGAAAAATATTTATTTAATTGAATTAATAAATGTATTCCTTTTTAATAATTTTAAAATTAAAAATTAAATGTATATATTTTTATACAAGTTTGATAACTAACCGTTTGACTTACATTTCTAATTTAAGCTAACCCCGGCCCGCCCGCCCGGCTAAATTAGAGCAGCCCGGCCCGGCCCGCCCGGCCCCGGCAAATTCCCCGCCCCGGTCGGTCCCTATATATATATAGTATATATATAGATATATATATATATATATATATATATAATATTTTTATATATTATTATCTAAAACATATATAGATCGCCTAATATTATATATAAATATATATATATATATATATATATATATATATATATATATTATATATATATATATATATAAATATATTTTATATATTATTATATATAGTATATATATTATATATATATATATTATTATATATATATATATATTTATATATATATATATATAATATTACTATTCATATATATAATAATAATATATATATAATATATATATATATATATATATATATATATTTTAAATATATTACAAGATATAGTATACAATTTTGTATATTATATAATATATATAGCTATATATATATATATATATATTACAGATACGAATATCTTGAAAACAATTCTTACTTGATAATTTCAACCTCTTCTTAAAGTTAGGTATTAACGTTCCATATAAGAAGAGAACATCGTTCCACCCTTTGTAAACGAACCATCGAACAAGAAACGAGCGAATATAAGTGAGAAAATCTATATCTCGGTGATTCAGAAGATCCAAATTCCTTTTCTCACAAGGTATCATATATGATACAACATTGGAGATATTTAACGAGCTTAACAAACTATTTGCTTCTTTAAAGTTGTTACACGTTGCAATTATTATCACCGAGGAATAATTATTGGGTATTATTGATGCTAAAGAAGTAGGTAACATCAAATCCTTCGTATCTGGAGATGGAATAGGATCATTGTAGGAGGAATTGGAGGGTGATAAAGAAACTAAAGAAGCTGATAAAGGTGATATAAAAGAAGAGGAAGATAATGAAGAAGAAATTAATAAATCAGGTGGTGATGAAGATCTTCTTCGGTTGTTGAAAAATTCTTCGCTAAAGGAAGAGTTGCATTTGATTTTAATCGTTTCTTGTTTCACGTCACTTGAATTAGATTCAAAGTCTTTCGCTTGTAAGTTCATACATTCTTCTAACACAAGAAGCACATGAGAACCTGATTGATTAGAAATTAATAACTTCAATATTAAAAGTATAATACATATAATAATAATAATAATAATAATAATAATAATAATAATAATAATAATAATAATAATAATAATAATAATAATAATAATAATAATAATAATAATAATAATAATAATAATAAAATAAAAATAATAATTAAATAATAATAATAATAATAATAATAATAATAATAAAATAATAATAATAATAATCAATAATAATTTAATAATAATAATTAATAATAATAATATAAAAATAATAATAAAAATAATTTTAGTTTCATTTTAAGCATCAGAGATAGGAATATTACAATTTAAATTGTTCTAATTATTTATATACGAGCAAATACGTAAATTTAACATTACATAATTCAATATTTTTAAAACTATTACAATATTAATATATCTGTAGTAATCT
>JABUQX010082870.1:35000-61505 GCA_015478945.1 Trachelipus rathkii | reverse complement strand
ATATATATATATATATATAATATATTATATATATAATATATATATAAATATATAATATATTATATATATATAAATTATATACCTACAATTTCTGTCGGTTGGATTAAGTTGTACCAGTTCATAGTTACACGTGATTTAAAAATTATCAATTCGTACTACGCTCAGAATTTCCCCTTTATAATATCTAATTATATATATATATATATATAATATATATTATTATTATATATATATATGATATATATATATTATAATATAATATATATATTATATATATATTATATATAAATATATAATATATATTATTATATATATATATATACTATATATATTAGTATTAATATATATTATACATACATTATATATGCATTATATATAATCATATATACGTATGTATTAGTTTATACTCTATTTCCAGTTTATTTCTTAAATCATATTTCGCCAAATGCTGGAATGTAACATCTCTCGATCCATTAGAATCGATAGCAATTCCACTTTGCGTTAAGAAGGAATTTCTAGATAAGTAAGAGGTAAGAAAAATGTGTAATTAAATTAATTATAACAAAGAGTTATAAAAATAAGTTTACTATTCTTAACATGTTGTAAAGAATAAAATGAGAATATTTTATTGTACAAAATATAAATGCATAGAAATGTTAATTACAAAAGAGCTATGAATGTAATCATCTTCGGAACTGCTAAATATGGAAAATTGATAATATATAAAAAGTGTTTATTTTCCTCTTTTCTCCTTTGTAATTACTCCATTATATGTTTAATTCTTTATAGATTTTCTAGGCGTATTTGATTGAGTCTGATTTATCATTTAGGAAGTCCACCAGAGTGCAAATTAAAACTTATAAAGACTTGCTGTAGAAGTAACTCCTTATTACCCTTTGGCCGAGTCGAATTAACGAATTGGAGAAAAATTCAATAATATTATATATATAATAATATATATATATATTATATATATATATATATATATATATATATATATGATATATATAGTAATATATATATATAATAATATATATATATAATAATAATATATATATATTATATAAATAAAATAAAAAAAAAATAAAACATATTTTTATAGGTAATTACATTACTAGTTATGTCTTAAATTGTAAACAATCATCACATGGTTACATGGTATGACTGAAAAATGTGCTAAAGAAAAAAAAAAAAAAAAAAAAAAAAAAAAAAAAAAAACAAAAAAAAAATATATCTCAAAACTACAATAGCTACAGCTAAAAGGAATACATTTTGGAATCCTCGTAAACATTTAGTTAGGAAAATGGCCGCTTATACGCACACTAGGGGGCTCGAGCGACGGGGGAAACACAGGGACGTTTTCCATACCCCTAGGGGAGGAGGAACCCCCCGACACCCAAATACCAAAGACGGGGGTTCCGGAGACCCTCCGAGGGGAATTAGTGCCTACCCGTAGTTCCCCGGAAGGCCGAGAGACCCCGACTCCTCCATCGGGCGTATACCCGGGTATTCTTTAGTGAAAAAAAAAGCAAAATTTAATAAAAGTCTATTATTTTAACGAGAACTATCTTATTTTTAACGAAGAAATCAATAAAAGAAATAGCCTTTTAATCATATTACTATAATATTAACACTAATTTATTTTATTTTTTATCTTTTTACAATTGTCCTATGTCAAATTTTTTCCAAGATATCCAAAAATGTATTCCTATTTCGCGTAGCTATTGTAGTTTTTGATGATATAATCTTTTCTTTTTTTTTTGTTTTTTTTTTTTTTTTTACCATTTCCGTACTAGAAATTGGACCAGCATCCACCAATGTATTCGTTTACGTCTTACATTAATAGTTTTTAAATATATAATGACGTTATAAATCCGACCATAATATAATATATAATATATATATATATATAATAATATATATAATGAATATATATATATAATATATATAAATATATAATATATATAATATATATATATATATATATATATATATATAATATATAATATGTATAGTCATATGAAGTATACGATATATTTTAAAATTTTCTGATTATAATACAACATAAATACCTAAAAAATTAAAGATTTTTAAATAGCAAAATATTTTGTTGAAGAAAAAAAACTTTTATTATTTACTTCGATACAGAACATTTGAGTAATGTAATTATATTTTTCCTACATATAAAATATATATATATGTATATATATATAATATAATATATATATATATATATATAATAATATATATATATATAATAATATAAATATAGAATATATATATATATATATATAAGAAAAGAGAGGAAGAGAGATAGGTACTTTTTTCTTTAGCTTAGCTAATATTTTTTATGTACGTTAGCTATGTAAATATGATAATTAGTTAATTATTGAATTACTTTAAATATGTTAGTTGTAGTTAGATTATTTTTGACTTTATCTATTAGGTTAGTAGTTAGGTTAGGTTAGGTTAGTATAGTAGTAGGTTAAGTTAGTTAGGTAAGGTTTTAGTTATGCTTAAGGTTAGTTAGTTATGCTTACGGTATAGTTAGTGTAGGTTAAGTTAGTTAGTTAGGTTAGTTTATTGTTGGTTTAAAATGTTAATTTATTTGTTTTGGAAATTTAAAGGTTTTGAGTAGAGTTACCGAAAAAATATATTTTCTATATAATTATTTCCATTAGTACGAATCCTTATCTCATGCTTGAAGTATTGCTTGCATTAAAGATAAAATTAAAACCTGGAGAGATATAATAGTAATAGATTGTTGGAGTTCATTAAAAAATAGGAAGTCTTGGATATACATTTATCCATAACCGTAATCAATCCTAAACAATTCGAAGATAAAGTGACATATATAATATATATATCATATATATAAATATATAAATAATATATATAATATATATATATATTATATATATTAATATATATATATATATATAATATATATGATTTATCATATAAATATAATACTATATAATAATATATTATATTATATGTGTGTGTATGAATGTGTGTGTGAAACTTAGACTTTTTTTAATTATAATTTTATGTATTCAGCATTTTAAGTAAATAAAGAAAATGAAATAAATTACAACGATGTTTCACCCTCGATATTTTTTTTTCACCAAATTATAACAGAGCTATAACGATCGCACTTCCAAACATCTACCAAGACCCAATAATATATAAATACTATTAATATATATATTATAATAAATAACTATAATATATACTATATATAATAATATATAATATATATATTATATTATATATAGATATATAATATATAAATAATATATAATATATATATATATATTATATATATATTATATAAACATATATATAATATATATATATATAATATAATATCTAATTTGAAAATTCTATTAATATTATAATACACTATAGAATACAATATATAATTATATAATATAGATATATTATATTAATTATATATTATATAATATAATGATATATATATTATTATATAGAATATATAATAATATTATATATAATTATAATATATATATTATATATATACTATATATATATATAATATAGATTATATATTGGGGGAAAAAAGGAACTATTTTAATAATTTCAAATAATGCTTCACCTTTCTTAAAAGAATGTAATATTCATATTATTAATAATTAAACAATTTTAAACAAGTGTAAAAATTAACCTAAAATGACACTGAACAAATTTGACCTCTATCTGATTGGAGGAATTCTACCAATCTAAATACAATTCTAAGGCGGGCATGTTCCACCAATACAATGAGTTTGAAATTGCTGTAAATATAAAAAGGTTAGTGAAAAACGTTTAAAGAAAATTTGTTCAGACTTTACCTATGTGTAAATCCGATTGACTCACGTCTACGCCCGTATTAGACATCAACTTTGAAAAACTCTTGACTTTCCTGTAAATGTAGCCTCAGATAATGCATTCCTCCCTGCATAAGAATCTTAAAAAAATTGCTATTTATAAACCACCCTTCCTTTCCTTTATTCGGGATCTACTTATCGAAGACAGTTTTCAAGGAAAACGTCATCATATTTCATGACTCAGAGCACCAATAAACCAATAACACAAAAGTAATGAATACTGGACAAATACAATATTATATATTAATTTATGTAATGTAAAATTTATAACAATATAAAAAGAAATAAATAATAAATAATCTATAACCGTTTAAATAAAATACATACCATGAAACCCACCCTCAGAAAAAGATTTACGCACTCTCACCATTATAGTTTACGGTTCCCAATTGCCTATAGAATGCATAATGAAGCCGTAAAAGATAGACTCGTAGCCTAGCTACAAATTTGAAAAATTATAAAATACTCATCTGCTCCTTCATCGACAAGTTAGACCCGTTCAGAAAGTGCACTATCTGCCTATTCTCTGGTGTAGCCTAATGTATTTGCTTTTTAGGTATTTTCTACACGAAAGAATATTTGACAAAATCATTTACATAATAAATGCCAACAAATGATATAAATTAAATAATAGCGACAAATTGTACAATAAAAAAAACAAGATGGCTGCCGCTCGGAAAACAAAATCTTAAGGAGAGTTCAAGGTTGGTTCAGAGCTACCTTGACTAAGGAAGAGATTTCGCCAAGTATTTTGCGACGTCAAGGGTTCCTCACGTAAAAAATTTCTCAAGGATCGTTCATAAATTCGAATTTACGTTAAGGAAGAAGGAACACTTGACGAAAGGAAGAGAAAAGGCCGGTATATAAATACGGCCCTAAGTCTACGGTCAGAGAGTTGGACCGAGAAAGTTTGAGACTTGTGTAGCAAGGCGTGCCGCACAAGCCCTTCTTAATAGAGGAGGAGGTATGGGTAAAAGTTACTTAACGCCCACACGGAACGGGAGCTCGGATCAAAAAAAAATTTTCACAGGTAGCCTCTATGATACATAAATAACATTTAGGTCTCGAATAAAAAAAAATCACTACCTCAAAAAATACAATAGCATACAGCGAAAAGAGAATACATTTTGATCCTGTAAAATTTTAGTATGCAAATAATTAAAAATACCCCAAGGGTAACCGCACCGATCAGAAGTCTGATCTCTCGGTCCTGCCGTAATACGGTAGGCATTTCCCCCCCTCCGGGTATGAGTCTCCAACCCCGAATTTGGGGTGTCGCGCGTTCCTCCGTCCCTCCCCACGGGTATGAAACTCCCCCCCGTTCCCCGTGCGCTCAGCCCCCTACATTGCGTGATACCTTTACAAAATAAATATAATAATTCGGGCAAACTTAGTAAAAAAAAAAAAAAAAAATCATTTCGACCCTTGAACATCTATTATTGTCATGATGCTACCTGTGAAAATTTTATTTATCCGAGCTCCCGTTTCCGTATGGGCCTTATTACTGTCCGGATTGGTTACTGCAGCTTAGAAGAAGACAGTGATCCTGTTCAATGCGAACTAGGTAAAGAAAGCGGACCAAGCAATCAAACGACAGAACGAGACGGACAGTTTCCTAATCAGAGAGTTATAAGAAAAAAAAATTCCTAGATCAATCTTATAAAGGAGCTGTGACGAGACCATCCCAGATGAAAGGCAACCAACAAGGCAATGACAATAAAAAGATGAATCAACTTGGATGGGTCATAAGAAATTCATACGCCTCAAACACCCAACTCTCTCGAAAGCTTGTTTAGAAGAGAAATAATATGATTCCAAATAAGATCACGAAAAAAAACAACACTCACAGGACATCCAAGGTTTGGAGTTTGTTTCATTTTTTTTTTCATCCTCTCACGGCCATTATTAGACAAGATGTGTTAAAAAAAAAAAGGCACATCAACCAAATTCGCAGAATGAGCACAGACGCGCCTTAAATTAAAGGAGATTAATTCAGCAGACCACAAAAGCATGGAAGAGAACTTCACAGAAGGAATTTTGGAAAAGAAGGAAGCATGTAATTATTGTTACTCAATAAGATGAACAGAACAGAATTGGAATATAAAAATACATTACTCAAGACCCAATTAGAAATTCGAAGAATGGTCAAGATAGTTGCTCCATCCTCCTTCGTACTGCCCACTGCTTTGGTAGAATCTATATAAGATGCATAGTGAAAATAGAAAATGAGTTACAATCCATTACCCTGAGGAACACCAAATTATAAGAATAAAGGTGAACATGAGCCGCTACAACACGAGTATAAGGCAGAGAAATCGAGAAGGTCACAGAACGAGATAGTATAAATACCAAAGGAGAAAGTTTAAAATAAAAGCTTTGCTGCAAACTCTATCGAAGATTATATGTTGGCACTGCACCACACACGAAATGCCAAAGGTCTGGGAACAAGAATCAGCGAAATGGAAGAGAAATCGGCAGTAAAACTTTCTACTAAAGACAACGCGATCAAGATAAAATTTAAACATTGAAACGTTTCCAGATCTCCTAGGGTAAAATTCGAAAACTAAGGAGCGACGAGGGGAGTCCCCATTTTTCGGTGCAGGCTGAATGACCGCACGAAAAATAGTTTACTACAGTAGGGTGCTAGGTGGGAAGCACAAGTTTTGAGAACCACGGGAGGAATTCCATCTGGACCGCACACCTTCTTAGCGTTATGCTCAGAGTGAGCGTGAAATAAATCTGTGGAAGAGATTATACATAAGTGTGTGCTGGAGGGGAGGGGTGGGGTGGTTAAGGAGGAATAGCTCCTGAATCATCTAAGGTAGAATTAGAAACAAGAGTTTAAACGAAGAATTCAGCTTTAGCGGAATTTAAAGACGCAGTTGAACCGTCAGAAGATACTAGAGGATTGAAAAAGGAAGAAGTAAAGTTTGTGTTGACATTTTTCGCAAAAACTCTAGATAGGACCTGAGGAAGAGGAACGAGAAAGATTGCATTTCCTAAGGAGAAAAAAGTTGTGTAAGAATAGATTTTGCACGATTCCAGGATGGGATAGAAGTTGCGTTACTATCTAGAGTTTGAAGATGACAGTACTACCTGAAAGTACCATCCCTATGGCGCATATCAAGAGAAAAAGCTGAGGTTAAAACCAAGATTTGTTAGGTCTCTAGTTGAAGGGAAAGTATGAAATGTACGCCTTAATGCCAGAGAGAATACTCTCAACACACTCTGAAGGTACCCTCCCACCGAAGTAGTCATTCCATGGGAAGTCAAAGAAGTACGACCGCAAGTTCCAACAATTAGAAGCATCGAAAAACCAAAAACGTTTCCTCGCCCGGGGGTCTTCCCAGCGGAACACTTGAAGAGATAGAAGATACAAAGATAAGAAGGTTATCGGGAACCCAGGAGGAAAAAAGTTTAACATAATAAGAAGAATTAGTGGTTAAGAAAAGGTCTAGAATGTTGGGTTCATCTTCAAGACAATCAGAGATACGAGGTCATTCTGAATAGGGTAATGGTAGAAATGTTCACCAGCTGTATCTTGAGAATTAGAGAAAAGCAATTGGCGGTGGTGAACGTTGCAACCACCAAGTATGAATACTTAAAAGAAAAAAGATAGAATATGCTCTATTTTGGAGTGTAGATACTCAAAAGGTTTATCATAGTCAGTTGAGTTAAGAGTCAGATACAAAGAGAAGATTAATTTAGAAGGAGATTGACAGAAGGATATAGCTTTCGCCATGATCGAAAGACTAAATCTGAGACACGAAAACAAACGTCGTTGCGCACATAAGCTATGCATACATTCATTTACCACTAAAAATTATTTTAAATATATCCAAAAAAAAAAAAATTCTTATACAATACAACAATAATTCATTTCTAGGCCCTGTTTTTTTTTTTTTTTTTTTTGTTGAAACCTATGAATCATTTTTTATATTAAACATTTTACAATCTAATTAGCTTAAAAGGAAATTTGAAACATTTTTCATTTTCTGCAAACTTAATATAACAACTAGCAAAACTGGGTTTAAGAAAACTATATCCGTATTGATATAAGCCATAAAAAAAAGTCGAAAAAAGTAAAAAAAAACAAATTGAAGACTACCATAATTTTTTATTTAAGACTCATTTACTGCAAGATGGTTCCTTTTATTTAATATTTTTAAGGCATTTTTACCTTTCATATATCATTGTTTTGTAGGTTAAGCACACAAGGGTCGAGGACAGGGGTTCCGCCACCGCGTAGAAAAATATTGATCGTGTACCAATGATTCATTACCACTAAAAATTAAATATATCCAAGCGATCCATTAAAAAAAACAATCTGGAGAAAAGGTTCAAATTATATTAATATATATATATATATATATATTTATATAAATATAGAATATATTTTGAATTTCAAAATATATATATATGTTATATATATATAAATATAGTATATAGTATATATATATATATATTGTCAGCCTCCAGAAGCAACATGCAGGTAACAAAAAAAAATCATAAAAAGAGGAAAATAAAATTGTCATATTTATTCAGTCGAGGAGACATTTTGACCAATGAACAGTATAAAGAAAACAACAAATACGCTTTTGAAATATATTAAAAGAAAGTATGTTGGAAAGTTTAATATAGATCCCCTTTTGAGTGGAGTGTGGTGAGATAACTGCGCGTTACCGAGTGAGCACGCCAAAGGGTGCCAAATGTTTGATTTTTTTTCTTTTAAACTAAGGAGGACAAAATTAAAAACAAGAACGATGGACAGAGTCCGGGTTTCTCGGCGTACCGGGGGACGACGAAGGGGGGGGACTTCGTCCCCCCTCTTGCCCTCCGTCGGCTTCGAACCCCCTAAAAAAGGATATAAAAAGAAATAAAAGAACATTTTTCCAAAATGCGTTAAACTAAACATACTATTTGGCAACTCTTGCTTCCGTGAAGTAATGCAGGGATTTAAGGGTCATTCACACCGTAAGCTTGCTAGATCTAAGATAATACTAGTATTAAAGAGATAAATTAATAAATAAGTAGAATAAAAGAATTTTTTTTTAATGGTCTAAGTGATAAAATTGCTTGCTAAATCAAAACAAGTTGATTTTTTTTTTTTATGTAGCTGTTATATTTTTAGTTACATGCATGATGTTTCGGGAGGCTGCCTATATATATATATATATAAATATATTATAATATATTTATAAATTTTTTGAGAAAATTTGTAATTATTAAAAAAAATTTATAAATATATTTGATAGACAACCCATTTAAGATAATAATTAAATATATATATATATATAATATATATATATACTACATTAGTATTATATATATTATCATTTTTTTTTTTTAAATCCATATGTTACTAAGAAAAAATACATTAAATAGAGTTATATATAATAGAGGAAAAAAAGGAACTGAGTAATTATTTTAGTCTAATCTTACATAAACATATCACGTAATACGGGTATATACATATCAACAAAAGCGATAATTTATCAGTTAGAACACGAGCCTATTGAATATCGTAATAAAACCAGATATCATAATTATAAAATCAAAATGTCAAAAATGATTAGTTGGGGGGGAACTATAAAATAAAAAGGGGGTCGGGGGGGAGGCATGAGTGAGAAGAATTTGCCAAAGTAATTATCAATGTTTGGGAGGGAACTTTTAAGAGCTTCAAGTACGAGGAAGCTGAAACTCGACGAAGAAAACACTTCGTCATATGGCAGAGGGGCTGGTCTCATTGCAAGAATGCGTGCCCGAAGGAATGGAATTTCTGTTTACTTTAAAAATGATAAAATTTAAAGAAATTTCGGAAAGAAATTTGAAAAATATGATAAAACTATATAAAAAGGTACAAATTATTATTGTAAGACTTATTATTCCGTGATTCATATTCCGTAGACAATGGCGAGTGCCATTACAAGCCTTTATTCCGTCACGAAAGTTTATATTTACTTGTAGGACAGAACCCTTTTTAATATACATATTTTTTTTAACAAGTAGAAGTCGGCAAGAGCTATATCAGTGGAATAGTGTGAAAAGGAAAAATCATAGCACCAATAGAGGCTACTGAAAAGATATAATTGATTCTAAAGCCACCATTGCATGTATACCAGCCATTACACACACACACCACACACAAACACACATAATATATAATAATATACTATATATACGTATACTATATAGTATAATATATATATATACGAATACAAGCAAATGTAATACGATATTCTTTAAAATAATACATTATATATATATATATATATATGATGTTCGTTTTCTTAATGCTAATATATATGCATTATCCCCTTTTTTAAAAAAGGGAAAAAAGTTTTTAAAAAATTTTTTAAAAAGGGGGAAAAAAAGACACATTGTTTAGGAAATTTCGATCTTGCTCTGCGAGCCCCTGCAGTGTCACGTGCTAGCTAAAAACACTCCAATAGAAAGATCGCGAGAGTTACACAAGTTGCTTTTTTTATACATGTTATTTTGTTAATTTTTTTTAATTTTTTATTTATTCTTTCTTAGGGGGCTCGAGCCGACGGGGGACAGACCGGGGAGCCGATAGTCCCCCCCGTCGTCCCCCGCTGAGGCCGACGAGACCCCTGACTCTTTCCCATTCTTTGCGATTTCAATCTTGGTATTCGCTTTAGTTCTAGTCGGCTCGAGCCCCACTTAAAAAATTTTTTAAAAAATTAAAAAATTCATGATAAAAAGCAACTTTATGCAACATTCATGCAAGTGCAAGACGGCAAATGTCTACTAACAAGCAGTGGACGTTCCCGTGCCATCCGGTCAGTAGGCAGCTTTCTCCTCACTGCTGCTGGCCCACCCGTAGCCCTCAATGCGTCTCTTAAGAGTATGTAGGTAGTTAACTCTCCGCGCCTTCTACTTGCGAGTTTTAGCTGGTACACGTGACCTCTGCAGGAACTGCCACGATATAGGCTTCGGCGGGATTCCGATGTCTTTTTTGTTAACTTCCTCCTTTTAAAAGCAACAGTGCATATATATAGTACTTCATATATTGATATTATTACTTATAATAATATATATATATTAATATATATATATAGTATATATATCACATGTAATATATTATATTATGGTATATTATATTATATAGTACTGAGATTAATTAAAATTTTATTACTATATTATATTATATTTTACCATCCCTTATTTATATATTTATTATAGATATTAATTATTATATTAATATATAACAAATACATTATAATAATAATAGGGATAGTAATAATATAAAATATATATAATATATATTATAATATAACTATATATATTAATATCCTTTTATTTTCTCTTTACATTTGAAAGAAAAATCATAAATCATGTCCGTAACAATTTTGCATGCACATGGACTTTTTCTATGCCGTTTTTATTTCACCCACATGGGCTCTTTCTATAACGTTTTTAAGCTCATGCAACGGGGTATTATTTAAAATCTCTTGAAATGAATTTTTGGTATCCGCTTCCAATACCCAGTAATATCCAGTGCCCAAAATGAGGTAAAACAAATGCAAAATGAATATTTGAAATAGCTTTTTTCTGCCAATTTTATAAATATGAAATTTTCATAACATATAAGATTGGATAATTTTTAATAACAATGTAATGTAAATGAATATTTGAATATGAATATATGAATATAATGAATATAATATGAATATACGAATATAATGAATATAATGTAAAATGAATATTTGAAGTACCATTTTACTGCTTATTCTATCAATTATCAATATGAAATTTTCCAAGCAAAAATTGGGTAATTTACACATTATTTACATAAATCATCATTTTATAACCTCAACCATCATTTTTAATTATTTTTTTTATTTTTCTGATATTTATCCAGTGCCCAAACGTTAAACGGTTGGATATACAAAAAGAAATTGTTTTCCCGCATGATGAGATGAAGTGTATATCTTAGTTCAAGAACATAGATATTTTTATATTGTTCATAACTTCATAAATGCTTCCATATATTTTTTTTATTATTAAAATGAGTTTAACAGCCAGCCTATTAGTTTAAAAAAAAATATTAGTAAAAATGTTGTGATAAACATTTACTTATTGTCAAACGCTATTCCGTGCCTAAACTGACATGATAGTAACATATAGTGGCATATTTTTAAAAAGGCAAATATTGCCGATGAACTATTGTCAACAGATTAATCAGTGCTAATTTTTTTTTTTTAATTTCCCCTCTACTCGAGCTGCTCCTGCAAACCTGGCGGTCGTTACCCTTTTTACGCCCCTCACAAACAAGATTATTTTCAACTTACAGTTCTCAGCCTACTATCACTCCGGGTGTGTGGTTTTGCATGACGCGCTGCTCTTCTCCCTCCTCCCCTGCCCCTTCCCGGCCTCTCCTCTCTCGTCTTTATGGTCTCTTAATCTTTGGTTGACGCAATACGGCTACTCGTACTTCTTTTCTTAAGCCATCTTCGTTTCCCGTTTTAAATTGTTCAAAATAGAACATTTATCATGTAGCCATGGTGAAGACCTGAGGGAAGCTCCACGTCCACTCTTTACCATCATATTTTCGTATTCGGAGGTCTCAGAAACTTGGAAGCACTGACTACTTCTGGTATACACGGTTCTTTATCTTCATTAATTTCTGTAACATTCGTTCTCTTTTTGTTTTCATTTTCTACTTATAGAACATCGTATATCTTCCTCTAAAGCTTGCATCCTGTTCTTAACCGAAACTCAGGTGCTTGAGAGCTCCAACAGCAAACCCAGAGTTATATCCTCTTATAATCCCTATATTCAATTCTAAGCTAAAGAAAGATGTCGTACGTGCTTTTAGTCTATTGCTATTAAAACGAAAACTTATCTTCTGAATTCTATATAGTCACACATACCTCCTCCATTAAGAAAAGTTTGTGCGACTAATCTTTTCATATACCCGTCCCTTTCTTTATTCAGCTCTGACCCCATGTACCTTACAGACATCCTTCAGACACTTTCTCCAACTACTTTCTCGACCCCCTTTGATTTACGAACTTTTAAGTCATGCATCAAGATTAATCTGCTTTTGCCAACAGACCTTAATTTGGGTTCTCCCAATTCGGTGGGTTTGTATTCCCCCTTTCTTTAATTGATATATACTTGCTTTGAAAGTGGCGCAACTCAAAGAGCGTAAATTTTAAAAGTGCTAAGTGCATACCTTTTAAATTATTATTATTAATTATTATATGCCATATAATAAATAATTAATAATAGTTAATTAATTATTAAGGTCTGCAATTAGCATAAGTCTGTCCTCAGGAAATTTATGCTTTTTCAGTTGGTGCCACTTATCAACAAGCAATTAAGCTGCGGAGTATAACCGTGGTGTATTATATATACTATGATCATATATATATATATTAGATATAGATATCATATATATATATATATATATATATATATATATATATGATATATTAAGTAATATATATATATATTATATATATATATATATATATATATATATAGTATAGTATAACTATATATATTATATAATATATATATATATATTAATATATATATATAATATATATAATATATATATATATTATATATATTATATAAAGTATATATATAAAATACTAATTATTATAAATATATTATAGTACTATATATATATATAGTATATATTATATATATATATATTATATATAGTATATATATATATTATATACTATATATATATATATATAATATAATAATATATTATATATATATAATATACTACTATAATTATATATATATAATATAATATAATATATAATATATATATATACTATATATATATATATATATATATATAGAAATTATATATTATATATAATATATAGTATCATACTTATATATTATATATATTATATATAATATATATAAGTATAGTATATCAGTTTAGGGATGGTGCCGAAATAGCTGAAAGAAGGCGAATATACCGAAGTATTTCGGCTCTAAAAGTATTTCGGCCGATACCGAATAATTCGGCCCGAATAAATCACTTCGCTATTCGGCCGAATAGTTATTTCAAAATTCGGTCATCCATTTAAGCAAAATAAAAAGAAACTTACACCAAAAAATAGAAAAAACTGAAATTTGTCTGATGCGACTTTTCGTAGCAGATATATAGTTATTCGGAGGGTTCTGATTCCATATATATTCTCGGGATTTGCTGTATCACATTCCGTTTTCATGCAATCATGGGATCCGTATTTTTGCATATTCCCTAAGAATGACAAAATTCATGTGCGCACTACGTAGGCTGTGTAGACGTTACCTTCCGCATAATACTCGTACGAGTAGCAGCACATGTTTACTGCGGTCGAAGATTTCTGGAAGCATGTGGGTAAGCTTAGTTACGGTCTACTATGTATGGGCATGCCCAATGACCTGGGATATGTCTATCATCCCATCTCGAAATACAGTCGGGCATTGGTCCGGTCCATCTGTTCACCCAGGGTGACTGAACGATCCTTGTATTGAGGAGTTGGTATTTGCCCGAAGCTTGTCCTAGCTCGTTTGGCTTCAAGGATTGCATTGAAAGAAATGAACTACTGGACCATGGCAACAAGAGTAACATTTTTATCTGTAGACAGAGAAGCAGCAGCTGCGGATGGCTCTTCCAGTCAGATTGGTAACCTTCGTTATTGCAGTGAAGCTTGCCAGTTCCTATGGCGACTCCCAGCAGTACGATGCAGTGTGAGGGCGAATCTGTTTATTGCATTCCAAGAGCAGTTAAAGTGTGTGTTGTTTGTACACAACGGCAGAAACCAGGTATTGCTTCGCGTTCCGGCTTAGGGTACTCGGTAAAGAGAATCCGAGAGGAGTAGCAACAAATCAAAGGACAAGTTTGTGCAGAGGCTACAATATTCAGGTTTTAAAAACAATGGATGGTAAAGATGCGTCAACCTCAAAAATGGTTAAACATTTTGCTTCGGTCAGCAAGCAGTTTTCACCAAATATCCCTGCTTCCTGGTTATCCTAATTGGGACAAGCCGGGAGGAGGCAAAGGATCACTGGAGCCAGAAAAGAGAAATTGACACGAGGGAAACCTTGCACCCACGGTTGAAAGACGAACAGTCGTACCGCTGAACCATTTGGTACAGAGAGAAAACATCATCTTTACCTTCCAGGACAGCCGGTGCGGCAAAAGGATCACTGCCGACCAAAAGAGAGATGGCCACCGAGGAAACCTTCGACCCCCCCCCCGGCCCCCCAGGTGACTAGCAACATCGTACGTGAACCACTTGAACAGACGAGAAAACATCATCTTAACCCTCCACTACATCATCTTACAATCCAGGACAGCCGTGGCGCAAAGGATACACTGGACCCGAAAAGAGGAATTGGCCCCCGAGGCGGAAACCTGACGCCACGGTGACAGGAAACATCGTACCTACGTGAACCACTGTGTACAGGACGAGAAAACATCACTTACCTCCACTGACCACATAAAACTTGGTTGATTGAAAACAATTTTTTGAAGGCCCTGGGCAATGAGCGTCCAATGCTGTCCACTATTATATGCTCATACGTTTCCTGGTTTGCAGTGACCTAGAAATGTAAAAAAGGCTGGGGATACTTTGATGGGCTCCACGAATCACGGACCACTCCTCCGTGCATGGCATGCCTTTGCTACAACGACATGGAGCTTGTTAGAGGCAAGAGCGTTGGAAATGCTTTTTCAGATGGTAGCATCAGAATCTTTCCTCGGGCGAACAGGAAAGCCGAGAACCCCTAACATTGTACAGGAACTGCTAGCACAGTTTCGTAATCTCATGCGAGGCTAGACATGAGTATACAAAGTTGCTACTACTACATTCTCACCTAAGGAAAATTTCCGGGATAACCTAGGCAGCAAACAGGGCCGACGGCGAAGGATGTTAGTGATGAGCAGGGTGAAAGCTTCATAAAGATCTAAAGTTCATGGAAGACGTTATCAGGGGCAAGGGCGACGATATCGAGCCATGCAGAACAAACGCAACAACCAATATGATGGCCAACTATTGTGGAGCTTTACTGAGAGGGATTATTCCAGACGCTATGCACAGTAGATCGTCTACGAAGAGAACGTTACTACCATCGTAGGTATGTTTACATGTAACTAAACCCATTCCTTCTATTATATTCATTGTTGTCCCATATTACATCTTTATTTCATCAGTTGTATTATAATGTTTTGTAACATTTTGTATCATAAGACATGTATCATATCATGGCGATTTGTTTCTCTCCCTTCATATATCCAAATATATATATATATACTATTATACTATATATATATATATATATACTATATATATATTATAATATATATATATAAATATAATATATATATATATACTTATTATAATATATAGTATATTATATAATATATATAAATATAGTTATATATATATATATCCCAAAAATTGTGATAGACCCTCTCTTGAAACAGGTAAAAATCATAAAAATTTTACAAATCTGTGTTACACACAATATTATCTCACAAATGCGATGTGAAATGCAAAAACCGATTACATTTTGAATCAGCACAATTCAATAATATTAGCATCCAAATTGGCGGAAACCCCGTCCAAGACAAATTTCAGATTTACCAGTGGTTATATACAAAGTATAAACAAAAAGTAAATAAACTATTTCTTACATATAGCAAACCATTCACATATTAAAAATTAAGTTAAATGCAAAAATTTTGAAAAAGTTTCGTAGTTAAAGATATTAAAATAAACTTTCATTTGAGATAAAGCTCTAAGGTTAAACATGACAGAACAATTAGCAGTTGTCTCCATTATTTCAGGGGATACATTTCTTGTCGGCTTCATAAATATTCCCTCCTGTTCTAAATATTTCTTTTCACTTTCAGACTGATGGACGGATGGACCGTGGAAGCTGAAAGGTCATTTCATTGCTAGCTTTTTTCAAATTCATAAAAACTAGTTCCAGTGTTTTTCCACCAATTGAAGCGAATATCATTGTCTTCACTGGTCAAAGTAGGCCAACACTTAAATATTTGTTTATTTCTTTTGAAGTAATTCCGTATGTAGCCTTTTACTTTTATACGTACAATAATCACATCCGTCAGAAAAATGGAACTTTCTTTTTTCACTTTCTTCTGCTTTCACTGTATGGCGATTTTTTGATGCCACAATTTTTTAAAAACAATCCATTAAAGAAGTGAAAACGGAACCTTCAGCCTCACTATTCCCCACTAAGGAATCATCTGTCAGCAGAGAGGTGCAGAGCTAAATTTTTCATCATTTCTCTTCCATGCCTGCAACGACCATATTTTTCGTACTGATTCATCTGATTCATGTTAAAAAATTAGCTTGAATCGCAGATCTAAGAAAGTAGCTCACACACAAAGATTTAAATGAGTCAAAGGAGATTTAGAACAGGTCTTTGTTTCTAGCTGATTTCTTAAGCTCTTCAACGGAGATCCCGAGACGGTAAGGCGGTGCTTAGGTGTAATTTATCTACTGAAGCTTGCTTTAAATTACCCTTATTTTAAAACTAGATTTTATTAACATAGAAATGATTTAAACCTAGACACTAAAATGGAAGGGATCACTTGCGCGACTGTTACTTCACGTTTAACGCTTGTTTTAGTGATGTTGGTCAATTGGCCTTCAAGGTAAATGAAATAATTTTGCCCCTGAAAATCAGTCAACATTTTCTGAATTGCAATTTCAGCAGCGTATATTTGGATAGGGGGAACTTTTTGTTCAAAACAAGTATTTTAATGCATATCATAATTTCTGCTTCCCAGCGTGTAGAAACACGTCCTTGACATTAATTCTATGCCGTTTGACATTCAGCTGCATCTGTAAAGTCTTTAAGGCTTTGCAGCTGTCGTTTGCTGAAATGGTGAAAATGAGGAGGGATATGCTTCTGCATAGATAGAGCGACAAAATTTCACCGGTCGAAAGAGGCGGGGGGGCGTGAGGGTAACAACCATGCGCCAGCAGAAGTGGCATGCCATCCGGGGGGGGACAGACCAGGGGGCTGCGGAGCCAAGCTAATAAAAAATATTCTTTGAACACGACTGTCTGACCATTAATATTGAATCGTGAATGCATAGTTGCAACATTTGAATAAAACATGAAATTGATAGCAAACCACTCTCCCTTATACCAGCTACCATGTTTGGGTCCATTATCCCGTATCGCTAGGAAGATTTTTAGGAATTTGAAAAAAATTAGCAATAAATTAGGATCTGACAACATGACAAAGATTTTCGCCATATTGGCTACCAAAATTTGGCTATATTTTTTTATTTTTTTGGAAAATACGTTTCTAAAATTTCAATTTTAAATTGAAATAAACTTTGCCCTTATAGTTGACCGTAATCACTTGTTTATAAAAGCTCAATAATATCAGCGCCCGAACAGTTCCGGGCCAAAGAAGCCGAAATCAGCCGAATATCGGTATCTTCTAGGCCGAATTAGGGCCGAATAGTTACCGAATATTCGGCACATCCCGCTAAAATATCATATATTATATATATATATATTATTAATATACTATATACTATATATATATATATATATATATATATATATAATATAAATTGAATTAGTATATATACTATATATGATGTAGATACTATATGATATATATAATATATAGTATATAACTATATATTCATATATATATTATATCATATATATATATATATATATATATAATATAGTATATATATCATAGTATATATGGTATTCAAAAATCTAAGAGATTGGCTGTACCTTTCAATGACAGATGACGCAAACATAAAAAAATTAGCGCCACAGCTGTTCTAGTAGATGAATAACATTTGTATTTTAAGATTAAATTAATATTTTTATATTGCTCCTTTAAGATATAAAATTCTCCGCAAAATGTACATTTTGCGGAAAAAAATTTCCTGGTGATCTTTTGTTACGGTTTTCAATACAATAACATATAAAGTTAAATTTAAATTAATAAAAACAGAAATAAGAAGGTAAAGATAAGACTAAGCAGTATTGCCAAACAATTTGAACAAGTGTTACAATATACTCGTTTAACCAATTGATATGAGGAAATGTTACGCTCATGATATTCAGGTTATATAAATTGAGTAAGCACCTTGAGTATTCAAAGGACTCAAAGGAGCCTATACGGGTCTCCATTTATTTCTCATCGTTACGTTTTGAAAACCGCCGAAAAATTGGTGTCTCGGCAACCAATTTTTCTAGTTTATAAAAAACAATATTACTATATATGGCATTTCTCAGTTACAAAAAGGTTGGCACAGAAAGTTGCCGTAGAAGACCAGGATTCGATATCCGGAACTAGAGGTTTTGCGTAATCGGCATCTAACAGAATCCAGGAGGAAGTTGTAGGTATCCGGAGGATTGCAGATTCCGCCCTCATCGATAATGTATACTAGTATATATATAGATAATATATATATTATACTAGTTAATATATATATAAAGATATATATACTTATATATATAGTATATATATATATATATATAATATATATAATATATATATATATATAATATACTATATAATATATATATATATAATAGTATATAGTATATAGTATAGGTATTATTATAAAGCTTTTGAATAATCAGCGTGTAATATTTTTAACGAGAAAAACACGACATATCAACCAGTACATTTTAGCTTTTATAGGTGTTTGAGTCACTTTATATAAATGCATTACTTAATCTTTATGTCGCTGTTCACTTTACTTTGTATCGATTAAAAAAAATCATTTCCCACAAAGTCTACAATTTGTTATATAGATAGAAAAGATACAAAAAAACACAAAAACACAAAAAATAAAAAAAAAAAACACAAACACACACACATACACATTCCCACAAAGCTCGAAGTTCGCACCCACAAATTTAACAACTTCCTCAAAAACACTCGCACACTCACGAAAGTGCTTAGAAAAAAGAAAAAAAAATAAATTCAATTCAAATGCATAGAAATCCAGGGAAGCCACATGTAGATATTCACAAAATCACAGCACAAATTTTTTGATTGAAGTTAGAACATAATTTAAAGGTAATAGTAAATGTATTCGTTCAAATCAAAATTAATTAAGCAAGGTTTGTTAGAATTGTAAAGACACTTTTTTAGGAGTGGGCCTGTGATCGTATTAACACGTCAATTTCCCTTTCACTATCGGCTGGTAATTTAAACTGTATGAGAGAATGAAGGAATCACTTTCCAATGACTACTGAAAATTCTTAAAAAGAAATTAAATGGCATGTGTCTTCCTGTTTAACGATTATTAACAAACATCTTAAAACATTATCGCTTTCACAACTTTCAAAACTTAAAATTTATTAAAATATTAATGAAATGATTTTTTTAAAGCATTCAAAATTATTTAAAATAGATAAGTTTAATATTAAAATAATTTCATCTACTGAAAGGCTGGGCGCGGAGGGGGGGCAGAGAACAGAAACACGCAAGGGAAAGGGACAAGAGGGTAGAAACAGAAACGCGAGGAGTAGGGGGGGGCGGGGGGCAAGGGGGCGATCCAAGGAGAAGCGAGGTAAGAGAATAAATGTTTCTAATAAGATATTATCACCTCTCCTATTCTAATCAGATTATACAAAATATTTAGACATAAAGAATGAAAATGTATGACATAAATTATCCGAAATTTAATACATGAAGTGCTTTTAAAGCACGAGATATATAATGAGCGATTGGCTCATGTTTCTTCTAAGAATCTTCAGCTGTGACGCATAAAGCTGTCTCGTTTTGTTTTTATTTGTTAAAATGATTTGTAATATAATAAATTATTCGACTGTTCTTTTACACAAGACAGTGATTCTCAGCATTTTTGTTGTCGTTGTCGGAAACCCTTGATAAGAATTTTTACTAAAAAAGGTTGGGATCATGTCCGTTATCTGCCTCCACATCCGAACACATTTCATAAAAGTCAAATAAAAGTGTGTAAGGTCAAATTTAAACTATAGTAATGAAAGAGCTTCACGCCTTTAAAAATATTTTTAAAAAAATGTGTAAATCTATGTAAACTAACGTAACCTAACATAACCTTACTTAACGTATCATAACCTTGCTTAACCTAATTTATTTTTCTATTTATAATTTATTTCACTTTGCATTGTTTAAAAAAAATGCTTCTGTGACCATGCGCGCTCTTGTACATTTTATTCGAAAACGTAAATTTTAAAAAAAAAAATTGACTTAAGCAGATAATGGACAAGAGCCAAAAAGTTGGGGAAAAAGGGTGGAACTAATCTCTCACTTCCTAGCTTTGACAAACGTCTAGTTATTTTTCTATAGCATGACGGTACAGTTATTAAGTACTTGTTGATAGGCTTGTTTCATCCTCCATACGATTCTGAGGAGCTCTCCTTCTAGACTAGGGTATGCTCAGTAAGGTGCAACCTTATTTTAATAAAAATGACATACGCCACTTTTGTGTAAGCTATTAAAGATATTAACACTCCAAAGGCAAACGAAATCATTACTCCTGAAATTCTTGATCGTGCGTGGCAGAATTTAGAGTACCGCCTTGAGTCTCTGGGGGACTACCATGGAAGCTCCGCAATGAACTAATAAAACGAGAGAATATTAAATGTTTGTCTTCCTTTCAATTATCTTATGTGGCTACAAATTAGTTCACTATTTGTAGCTATTTAAAACATACCAAGATTTAAAGACAGTACCGTATATGCAATTAATGCATATCATTAACTATATATATATATATATATATATTATATATATCTATATATATAATATATATATATATATTATATATATATATATAATTATATATATTATATATATATATATATAATATATATATTATTATATAATCAGGCTTGGGTTCAAGTAAAAGTACTTGTACTTGTACTTTGCAGAAATTGTACTTGTATTTACACCTTTTGTACTTGAAAATTTGGCAAAGTACTTTGCAAGTACTTTTTTAGCAATTTTTTAACTTGTCAGATAAATATTTTTTATCATTTCCTATGTATTGATATTATTATTTTCTTATATATGTACTTCTAAATAAATTTCCATTTACGAAAATAAAGTGTCCATTATATATATATACCTACATAAATAATATATTATATATAGTATATATATATATATATATATATATATATATATTTATTTATATATAATATTTCTCAAATATTATGTATATATATAATATATCTATATAAATTTATATAATATATAGCTGGGTGAGAATGGTGATTGATTGGATTTGGGAAGCTCGTGGTACAAAAGCGCTTTTATGGAGGGTATACGTTCCGAGAATTGAAAGCAGAAATAAATCGTACCTTAAATTAGAGCAAGGAAGGATAGAGTAGCTGCACAGGCTATTATTGGGGGAATTAGTTGATTAGTGGTATAGGAAGAATAATACGCCTGGTAATTTTTGGTCGAAAAAAAGTGCGCTCGAGTGACTGAGCGATTGATTGGTGAAGAACAAGGTGGGTTTAGAAGTGGTAGAGGATGTTGGATTCAAATCTTACATTAAAACAAGATTGGGAAAATGAGGGAGGAGAAGAAAAAATTGTATTTAGGTTTTATGGATTTGCAACAGGCGTATGATAGGATTAATAGGGAAGCTCTATGGCAGGCGTTAGTGAAATATGGTGTTTGTTTTTTTTTTTTTTTTTTTTTTTTTTTTTTTTTTTTTTTTTTTTTTTTTTTTTTTTTTTTTTTTATTTTGGGGTTTTTTTTTTTTTTTTTTTTTTTTTTTTTTTTTTTTTTTTTTTTCGGTGGTAAGCTCTTGAATGGAATCAAAAGTATGTATGAGATAGTGAAGCGTGTGTAAAGAATAAATAAGAGTCCGAAGGTGATTGGTTTAATATTAAATAGCGGAGCGAGGCAGGGATGTGTTATGTTCTTGGTTATTCATTTGTATATGGATGGAGTTATTCGAAAGAATTGAGGTTGGGGTAGCAGGAATGGTGTTAAGAATGAGCGTGGAAAGAGTGGAGTGTTCCCTACCTATTATACGGAATATGATTTGTTTTTTTGTGGCGAATCTGAGAGAGTTTGAGAGGATTGGTAGAGAGATTTGGTAATGTGTGTAAAAGGAGGAGTTTGAAAGTAAACGTAGATAAGGGTAAGGTTATGGTTGTGAGTGAGGACAGTCCTGGGTGTGAAGTTATGTTAGATGGTGAGCAGCTGCAAAAAGTGTCTTGAGTTTAAATATTTAGGATATGTGTTGGATGAAAAGAGAACGGATGATTCAAAGTGAAGTAGGAAAGTTGTGAATGGCAGGGGGGGCTGGTGCAATTAAAACCTTGATGGATGTAAAGGAACTTAAGTTTGAATGCGCTAGGTCTTACATGAGGGTATGTTGCTACCTATGTTAATGTATAGTAGTGAGAGTATGGTTTGGAATAAGATATATAGATCTAAAGTACAATGTGTTCAGATGGACTATCTTGGGGAAATGTTGGTGCGAGAAGAACTGATAAAATGAGGAATGAACGTATTAGAGAGTTGTGTGATGTGAAGAAAGGGATAAATAAGAGAATAAAAGAAAGTACGTTGGATGGTTTGGTTTATGTGGAAAAGGGATGGATGGTAGTCGGTTGGTCGGTTAAACGGATGTATAATGGTGAGTATGCTGGGAATCGACCAGCTATGAAACCGAAGAAAAAGTGGGATGAGTCAGTAAAGGAATGCCTGGAGGAGAGAAATGTGAGTTTGGCAGAAACGAGAATAAAGGTGCATAACAGTAGTGAATGGTGGGGTTTTGTGAGGGGGTGTGGTTGTAGCCAACCTGGGCCAAGGGATAAACGCCACATTGACGAGATGCTATAGTGACGGTCCATCGCGGTCCCGTGAAGCTCTAGGGTGGATTTTCTGATTGCGACGAGTTCTCACTAAAAGGTATAAAGGGGGCGGTAAGGCTGGGCTTTTTTTCGACTTGCTTCATTTCCTTACTACTTTTCTGTTTCCGGTTCATGTTACGCACCTCACCCCCAGTCTTGGGAAGAGAAGGTGGGTGATGATGATGATGATGATGTAATATATATTATTATAGTATATTATATATATATAATATATTATATATATTATACATATTATTATATTTATATATATATATATATATATATATATCTATATTATTTGCACGCAATATATATATATATATATATATATATTATATATATATTATATTATATATATATATTATATATATATACTATATATATATTATTATTATATAATATATATATATATATATATTTATTTTTAATATATTTATATATATACTTATATATATATATTTATATAGTAATTTATTATATATATATATATATATATATATATATATATATATATAATTATTCTATATATACTATGCAAGTTTTCATAAAGTCTGTCTTGTAACTTGAATACATGTACTTATATTTGTACTGTGAACAAATTCTAGAGTACTTGTACTTGACAAAATGTACTTGAACGCAAGCTGATATATATTGTAATATATATATTATATACTATATATATATTATATATATATATATATATATATAATATATATATATATAATATATATAATAAATATATATATATATATTATCTATATATATATATATATATATATTATTATATATATATATTATATATATATTATATATATATATAATATATATATATATATTATATATGTATAATATATATATATATATAATATATATATATATATATATTATTGGTCTTAATCCTATCCCCAGAATGTGGTTGAGGTGCGTAGCATACACCGGACAGAGAAGTAGTAGAAAAACATGACGCAGTCGAAAAGAAAGCCCACAATTTCAACCCGTCGCCTTTTATACCCCCAGTTGAGAATCGCGTCGCAATGAAAAAAATCAATCCAACCTAAGGCTTCACGAGACCGGATTGATCCTTCTGTGGTATCTCGTAATATAGCGGTTCATCCGGTGGCAAGCCCCACCAACCAATCCCCGCTAATTCACTAATAGTCATGCACATTTCTTCTACCGTCTGCCAACTCACATTTCCTCCTCAGCGCATTCCTTTACTGACTCATTCCCACCTTTTCTTCGGTCTCGCACCCATTGATTCCGCACACCTCCACCACTATACAATCCGCTTAAACAATCGACTATCATCCATCCTTTCCATACGACCAAACGATCCAATTACTCCCTCGTTATTCTTCATTTACGCCTTCTTCTCACAACAACTCAATAATGCATTCATTCTCATTTTATCAATTTCTCACACTTTAAAACACGACCCAAGATGTCCATCTGAACACTTTGCACCTAAGCATACACCAAGAATACAGTAACAACATACCTTATGAAAAATCCAGCGCACTCAAGAACTTAGTTCTTTAATCCCAATGATTTTATTGTCACCAACCCCTCTCTTCCATTCATATTGCTGATACAGTCTGCATCCTCTGTTACCTGTCCATCCAACATTTATTTAATTGGTTTACAAGCAGACACTTGTTTCAGCTACTCACCATCTACTGACTTTCAGATGACGAGAACTCTCTTCTCACTACCAAAACGCTTACCTCTAGTCTACATTTTACTTTCAAACCCTTCTTTACAACAGTCTGCAAAACCAATCATCTCTAACTCTCTTCAGATTCACCACACAAACAATCATCCGCATCCATAAAAAGGGCGCCTTCACCCTCATTTTCCATCAATCTAACACATTTCCATGTCACGCTACCACTAATCATACATAATACGATCCATAAACCAAATTAAATAATTAGCCACAAGTAGAAAAACCCGGATCTTTATGCCTGTTAATATTAAACCAATCACTGTTGCGACTCATTTATTCTTACACACGGCTCACTATCGTCATACATAAGTTTGATTCTATTTCCAGAAGCCTACCATTAACACCATATATCAATAACCACTGCCATAGATCTTCCCTATTATGTAGGGAATTAAATGGCATAATAAAAAAAAACGAAATACAATTTATTCTTCTTCTCTCTTTCATTTTCTCAGTCATTTATTTCATTTTTTAAATTTGATCACACATACCTCCTACCACTTCTTAATGCCTTGTTCTGCACCAATCAGATAATTCAGTCATCGACAAACTCTTTCAACCAAAATTACAACATATCTCTTTTTTAAATACAAAAAAATTAATAAACTAATTCCCCTATAGTTCCTACAGTTTCTTATCCTCTTACCCTTATATAAGGGTGCTATTACTGCTCTCCTCCCCAAAATTCTTCGGAACTATAACCTACATAAACGCTTTGTTACACACTTCCAAATCCATTCAACATCACTATCTCTCGCCTCCATTCTTGGATCATTTCACCAGTATTCCATCTATGTCTGCAGATTTACCATTCTTAACTTTCTGCACCACATTACATCCTCCTATTAATTACTCATCCCAAATACCATTCTTCTGCACCATCACACCCAATACATTCCTATCATTTCTTCATTACTGCTAAATGTTATGCAGATTTTTTCGAAGTCTTCCCTCCACACTCTTCTCATACCATTTTCATCAGTTACGAACAGCAACATCCCCATTCGTTATTCTATGTCAG
>JABUQX010082870.1:22500-30000 GCA_015478945.1 Trachelipus rathkii | reverse complement strand
TCAGCGGGATTCGAACCTGGACTCCGCGTCGCTGAGTTAACAGTGACCGGGCGCTCTAACCACTAGACCAGGGGTTCCCAAACTTTTTTTCGACCGCGGCCACCCCTTGTTTTGGTAAAAATTTCGCGCCACTCACTGTTAAATTGGTTTGAGTACTTAGTCTTTAGGTCTTAGGAAAAAAGAAAACACAATGCAAATTTAATGCTCATTTACCTTTAATGTGAAAAATGAAACGGTTTTAATGACTTTTTCATTATTTTCTTTAAGTTTATGGGAAGTTTTGTTACCCTTAAATCACTTGACGTTGAAAGTTTACTCCTGTATCTGTTTTTTTTTTATGTAAGCATACGTTGAGAATGCAGACTCGCATAGATAAGTGGATAAACGCACAGTTTTTTTAATGTAAATCTCTGCAACATCATTGTTTTATGCATACACTGGCATCCAGAACTCTTCTTGGCCCCCTTCGTGGTATTTAAGTTTCAAAGTGCGGTCTTCAGTTATGTCCAGCAGATTTTGAAAAGCTTCATTTGTCATCCCAGTAGGTTTACGTTTCGGGTCACACGAAAATGTGTTTGTCATCTAGCTCTAGACATCCTCAGAATCTGAATCGGGAAAACACTCAACAATGTTTTTTTTCCAAACCTTCCAAGTGGGCAGTAATAATTTCGAGGAAGTTCGGTTGAAGTTGGATTTCATTTGTTTTGACAAATTCTTGCAACCGAGGAAAGTTGGAGATGTCTCTGCTCTTAACACACGCTTCAAAAAATAAAAATTTGGCGCAAGCCCTCGTTTTATTTTGTCTAATTGTGTTCCTCCCTTCCCTTGAAGAGTGTGGTGGTTTCATTTATTTTCGAATATGTCGAAGAGGTATCCCAATTTAAGCTGCCAATCGACATCAGTTCATTTTTGAATAAAAGTCTGCTCTGTAAATGTGACCACCAATGCATCGCATAGTTCAAACAGTCTGGCTAAAATCTTTCCACTTGAAAGTCACCGCACTTCTGTGTGCAGCAAGAGATGGAAGTGAGCCATAAGCCGGCTACACACATGCGGCGCTCGTCGAATTCTTTGTCAAACACCGTATGTGTGTAGGGGTCATTTTTGGCAAATCTTTGCTCATCGGCTATGCTCGCCAAATGGCCAATGTTTTCCGTGGCTTGTCGGTAAAATGACACGAGTCAAAGGAACGAATGTTCAGAATTTAACCCGGTACACACATTGGCAGTAATTTGGCAGTACAATTCAAAGTATGCTGACCTAACTTATATAATATTTTAAAGTTTTCGATATTAGAAATGTGTAGTGCTTGTATTGTATCAATATTAACATTGTTTTTTTTTAAAAAATGTTATTAAATTAAAAACAGGATTAAATTCTTCCAATTGTGAATAGGCCTATACTATATGAAGTCTTTAAGTTGCAACTAGGGGTGCTTTTATTAAAATCACAGCATAGACTAAATAAAATATATTGAAGCATACAAAATATACATTAACATTATTTTTTAAAAATATACATTTATGGCAGTGTAGTTCAATCTAGCTTATAGGTTTAGGCCTATGGCATTGATGATCCATATAGGCCTATGTTAGGTTATCATATCTTATCATACCCTGAACTAGGAGGAACCTAAATTGAGACCTAGCTATATGGATTATTGTTGCAGTAGGCCTTAACCTAACCTATATGCATCGTTGATGCTGCAGGCCTAAACCTTGCCTAGATGAACCTATAGCCTATAGCCTTAATTAAAACTTGTAGGATTTTCCCTTGTAGAACTATGTTTAAAATTAAGTGTTGAAATATATGGTAATAGTAGCGCAAAGGGGCCTCACCCACGATTTTTATAAAAATCACAGGATATACTCTAAAAAAAATAATAATGAAGAATAAAAAACACCAAATGTGGCGATCTCTTTAGGAAAAAAAGTTACAGCCTCTCAAAGTTATTAAAACTAGAGGATTTTCTTATAAAAAAAATATTAGTGGGCCTCATGCTCATTTTAGGGCTATCCTAGTTCAGATTATGATAAAAAATTTTAAGTATACATAGATTTTCTGTGTATACCTAACAAAATAAATAATAACCTGAACTAGAGGGCCTGAAATGAGACAACCTGGATGAATCAAAAATGAAAAGTCTATGGGAGTTTTCACAGCTTTGAGAGGCTGTCACTTTTTTTCTTAAAAGAGCAACGCAAGTTTGAGTTTTTTTATTCTTCATTATTTTTTTAGAGTAGCCTATATCCTGTGATTTGTTTAAAAATCGGGGGTGAAGCCCCTCTGTGCTACTATGATAAATATCTAGTATTTGATCTAAATATTTTTTGGAAAAAACTTCTAAGTTTAGAAAAGTTGTTAAGTTTTTAAGAAAATTCTTTAGTGGCAAGCTTCTGGAATTATACCAGAAGCTTGGCACTTAACAATTTTCATAAAAAATTGTTTTGAACTTAGAAATTTTTTTTGAACTTAAGAAAACTTTTTCAGAAAAAATATTTAGATCAAATACTAGATATTTACCAACTTTTCTTATTATATTATATTAATTATAAGCATAATAAAGGTTAGAAATACTATATATATATAATATATATGTATATATCATCACTATATATATATATATATATATATATATATATATATATATATATATACCGTAAAATGGGGTCAAACTGGTCAGGCGTCGGGGAAAACAGTTATTATTAAACTTATATAAAAATGGTTCAATTTTTTTTTCGTTTTTAATAATATTTTATTTTAATTTTTTTATAGGTATGGTAGACTATAAGATATTTGTTTATGTTTTCTATACCTATTTTTCTTCTATCTAGTGCAAGGATAAAAAACAAAAAGTTTCACATGAAATGTGCGTACATAAGCCTCATAATATAAAGTGCCTTTTGTTAAAAAGTGAAAATATTATTCTTAAAAATTATTAAAATTGTTGTCATAATTTAACTATAAATATGTAAAAATATCTGTCAAAATTCATCGTGAAAAGTGGCACCATAGGGCTAATCATAATATAAATGCTATTTTGTTAAAAAAGTTGAAATATTATTATTATTTATTATTATTATTATTATTATTAATATATTATTGATTATTATTAGAAATTATAAAATTATTGTCCATAAATTTTTTTTTTTTTTTTAATGCTTATTTAGCTTTAAAAAAATGAAAAATATCAAAATTTTTGTATATAAATAAACGTTTGCAAAATGTTAATAAATATAACTTAAACTTGTGTTTTTCTATCCAAATTAATTCTATAAACATTATTAAACTCTATTTAAACATTTAAATTAAGAATTGCTTTGGACAAGCATAAAAAACCCAAAATAAAATAAATTTTTAAATGATTACAAACCCAGTTTTCCCTACGCCACTGACCGGTTTTCCCCCGAAATCAATTTTTTGAAATGGAAATTTTCCATAAAAATTTTAAAAATATTTATTTTCAACATTTTTATTATTTTTAAATTATTCTTTGATAAAATTAAGGAAACTCCAAATGTGAGAAAAACTATTAAATATAGATGTAATTAAAATTTTGATTTTTAATGATTCATTAAAAAAAAAAAATGATTTTTGACCGTTTCCCCCAGGTATGTTATATATTAATATATATATTATATATATATATATATATATATATTATATATTATATATATATATTATATAATATATATATATATATATATATATATAAAGCAAAAGCTCCAGTTTTGATTCACTTTCTATGAACTTGGTGTTGGGAGTCAATTGCCTCACTGCAAGGTGAATTCAAGTCAGCTGAGTCTGCTTCTAATTTGCAATCATATTATATATATATCATTATATATATATATATATATATATATAATATATTTATATATATATTATATATATATTATATATATATATATAATATATAGTAATATAATATATAATTAGTATATTCAGTTTTTCAATTGTTTCCAGTAATATAAAATGGAATGGTTTAATGGCAAGTGCTGGAATTTTTAAAAATATATCAAAGTGGGGCTCAAATTTGGGAATGGCAGCCATCCTCAGCACAAAAAGTAGATACGAGGTTTTGATGGTTGAGACAAGAATCAAGCAAAGATGGAAATCCGAGTATGTCAGTTCAGGAATTAAAAAAAAAAAAAGAATCTCTTATGGCATATCGTTCAGGTCACATTTAAGAAAATTAAATAGCAGCGGAAGAGTGGATGTGGAGCCATGGATGTCTACAAACCAATTTGGTTTGCTTTTGCCAAAATGGCTTCATTTCTGAGGACTACAGATCAGGCCAAAGAAAGCATAAATTCCATGGTAGGTGACTTAATCTTTTATTTCCAAGATTTATCAGGCTGTAGACTAGTAAGGCTTCATATAATATACACAAAAGATTTAATCATATCTATATACCGGTTAAAACCATTAATATGTATATATTATATATATATTATATATTATATAATATTATATATTATATATATATATATTATATATATATTATATATATATATTATATTATAGTATATTTATATATAGTATATATATTCACTTGGTGTTTTATATTCTCTTTAGCTTAAACCCTGTGATATATATATTTTATAATATATATTATATATATATATATATATATATATTATATATATATATATATATATATATATATATATATATATATATATATATATAAAAATAATTAATAATCAATTTTTTTTTAAAAAGGAAAAAAGGGGGTTTTTCCACCAGGGTTTTTTTTTCCGGTTTTTTTTTTCCCAGCCCCCGGGAATTTTTGTAGATTAGTAATTCCGTTTCCGGCCGGAACTGAAAATTTCAGTTCTGGTACACCATATATATATATACTATATAAATATATACTATATATATATATTATAATATATATATATATTATATATATATATATAATATACGTATATATATTATATATAGCTATATATATATATATATTTATAAGCTTTATTATTTCAGAATATTGGAATTTCAGAAAACAATGATCAATGGTTGATACCAATATTGATGAAGAAAACCAATTGGGTGGGATTGAAAATACAGGTATGTTACTATGAAATTTGTATTATAAAATATATTTCTCATATAATAAATTTAGTTTAATTTAGGTATTGTATATAAAGTATATATATTATGATTTATATATATATATATATATATATATATATATATATATATATATATATATATTATATAATATAATTATATATATATATTATCATTTCACCACCTTTTTTTCCCAGGACTGGGTAAAGGTGGCATCACATGCACTCAAACAGAAAAAGTAGTTAGAAGATATGACGCAAGTCAAAAATAAAAGACCCAGCATACACCCCGCATCTATACCCTTAAGTGAGAGCTTGTCCAGTCAGAAAAAAAATCCAGCAATTAGAGCTTCACCGACTGTTATGGACCCTCACTATGGATCTTCATCAAGTATAGGGCTCATCCTTGCGCCCGGTGGGCCACTAAACCATATTTATTTATTTAGTATATATATATATAATATAGTATATTATATAATATATATTATATATATAAATACTATATAATATTTATATATACATATATAGTAATATATATTATATATATATAATATATATATATATAGCAGGGCTGCGGAGTCGTGTTTAATGGGAAATGTTGATATATGTAAGGTGATGGTATTAAGTGAGGAGATTCTGTAGTGTGAAATCCTGTTGGATTGTGAGCAATTGGAACAAACATCTGAGTTTAATTATATAGGCTATATGTTGGGTGAAAAGGGAATGAATGATGCGTGGTGTAGTAGGAAAGTTGCAACCTATAAACGTATCTTTCTGAGAACCAACTGTCACACAGTCACTATAGGTAAGAGTTTGAGAATGATGAATTTTTCTAAATACTTCTGTTGAAGTGTGATAGATGCTGTATTTCTTTTTGGATATGCCATGTAATCCATAATGAAAGTAAACATGTCATAAATTGTAATTATAAGTTAAGGGATAACTGCAATTATCAGGCTCGTGGTTCAGATATTTTTTCAATCCTATCCTTATTACAAGATAATTAAGTATCATGTTTAAAAATATATTGTTAAAATACCCTATTTTGACAAACTTGGCAGTACATATTTAAACATAAATTTTCTTTTAATTTTTTCTGTACTTTATAGCTTACAGACATATTGAGAAGTGCACCTTTAATTACGACTGAAAAGCTCCACCAGTCAGTTACATTTCTGGTGGATGTTAATGTTATAAAGTAAACAATAATTGTATATTAACCAATACATACTGGGTATGTTAAATTTTTAATTTTTTAGTATTATTACTAATACAGGTTTTTTCTTTTTTCATACAGGGGAAATCAATGTGCCAATATCAGTGACTTGTATGCAATGGGAGTTCCAGAATGTGATATGATAACGTCACTTGGTGGCTCTACAAATTAACTGATAAGGAGAGAGATGATATTGATTGTAGTACCACTCATGATGAGAAGTAGTTTTAAGGTTTTGAATAAGTTAAAACAAATGGTAATTGATTATTTATATATATATATATATATATATATATATATATATATATATATATTATATATATAATATATATATATAATATATATTATATATATAAGTATATACTTATATATATATTAATGAAATATAAGCCTATATATATATATATATATATCACAAGATGTAACTTTATTAGTTAAAACCAATATAACTGGAGGACATGCTATAATGAATTCTTTTTTGTATAATTGGTGGTGTTGATTTGTTACCACAGTTTGCCAACAAAATTATTGAATTTAAGTAAAATGAATGCATGCAACTTCAACAAAAGTCTATTTATTTTATTCGTTGTGAGTTGAAAAAAAAAACTTTTCCTTTGTTAATAATTATTATTAAATTTTGTATAATTTTTAAGAGTTTTTCAATATTTTGATTTTGAATTTTATTATTATTGTTATTGTTTATTATTATCATTATTAATTATTATTATTATTATTATATTATATTATTATTATTATATTATTATTATATATATAAATGTAATATATGAACGCTCACTACTATATATCTGGTAATGGCCCTTCTCTGATCTGCTAATGGAATGACTTTCCCTCTGATTATTATTTATTGAATCACACTCTGAATTGATTTTATGCTCACCTCGAATGTTATGTTTACAATTTTTATATTATACTTATTTATTCTCAAATAATTAACGACTTAGGTAATTGTAACAAAAAATCCTTATAGCAGACAGTGATGATGATGAAACTAATAACCACTCTCTGCTATCAGTCTATTTATTTTATTTGTTATGAGTTGAAGGAAAAGACTTTTCCTTTGTTAATAATTATTATTAAATTTTGTACAATTTTTAAGGCAGTTTTACAAAATTTTGATTTTGTTGAATTTTATTATTATTATTATTATTAATGAGGTATGTTCCAAAATACAGTACAGAATAAAAATAT
>JABUQX010082870.1:12500-15000 GCA_015478945.1 Trachelipus rathkii | reverse complement strand
TTATTATATATTAATTTAAGACTTCATTCGCTTACAAGAAATAATCCTCTGAAGATGTTCAAGTATAGGGGACGAAACGCGTCGGGAAATCTAAATAAAAATATCTTCTTCTTCTCTCTAATTATTTTCAAAGATTATTTTAAGGAATTAAATTATGTACAGAAATAACTATTTAGAATATTGGAAATAAAATCAAAAACTTTTTATGATTATTATTTATTATTATTTATTATTATTATTATATTATTATTATTATTATTCATTATATTATATTATTATTTTTATTTTACTAATTATTTAGTCATAACTTAATATTGTTGTTAGTAGTAGTAGTGGTGGTATAGTAGTAGTGGTGGTAGTGGTGTTATTATTAATTTCGTTACGTACAGATTACTACTCGTCACTACTGTTATGATTGATACCATCGTTATTATACAATTAGCATTTATTAGGATACGAAAATAGCGATTATGTTCGGTTTCATTGTATATCAATGACTTATTGATACCGTTACTCAGTAATATAACTTTGTTTTTTCTATATAACTTTTATGTTATTATAATTTATATTGTAATTTTTTATAGTATTATTAAAGTTATTATTAACGCAATTTTATTTATATATATTATTAGATTATTATTAGTATTATATAATACGATTAGACTGCATTATTGTTACTATTATTATTGGTGTTATTATTGTATTATTATTATTCACTTATTATTATATTAATTATCTATTTATTATTATTATTATATTATTATTATTATATTATCTATCATTCATTATTATTACCTGCTTTTCACTCTGTTACCTATGATTATTGGTGTTATTATTCGGTCATCTACTTATTTATTATTCATTATTATTTTATTATTATATTATATATTCATTAATTATTAATTATTATTATTATTGTGAAAGGTATATTAATTATCTATTATTATTATTTTTATTATTGTTATTATTATTATGTTTATGGTTTTAATATTTTAGACTCATTATTATTGAATGTATTTCGGGTTTCAAAGGACACAACACTGTTGTTGCAATTAGTTAGACCCATTTAACATACTAGGGAAATTAATTTTTGGTTATTATAATGGATTAAATATTTAATTGTAAAAATATTTGACAATATAATTAAAAAATTGTATGCATGTATAGCACTCTAGACTGAATGGTGTATTGCAAATAGGGAATAGATTGTTTAAGTTGCAGTGATTGCATGTGATTATTATATTATTAATTATTATTATTATTATTATTATTATTATTATTATATTATTATTATTATTATTATTATTATTATTATTAATTATTATTATTATTATTATTATTATTATTATTATTTATTATTATTATTTTATTATATTATATTATTATTATTATTATTATTATTATTATTATTATTATTATTATATTATTAATTATATGCTGTACTATCATTAACATTGTAATACTACTGGAATTTAAGTTTATCAAGATTGACAAAATTTCACTCAGATACCAGTCTATAAAGGAAAGAGAATGAAACAGAATGTTCGAAAACTAGTGATAGATAAAGTGTTCAGTTTTAAAATTATATTTTTTCTTGTATTTTTAAGTTTTTTCTTTTATTTTTTTTACTAAGATTGTAGGAAATAACATTTATAATTTAATTTCTGTGGTAAATGGAATACACGGAGCACGATCATTGTTTACTTTGCAACGAAGGGGAAAGCCCCGCCCTCGTACCAGGAACCGTGAATTCTGAAAAAATAATAAAATATTGCTCTAACATAAAGTTTTCATTTCGTCTATAAAAAAAAATTTTGATTAAAAGCACTAGCTTCTTATGCAGTAAATGGACTTTTAAATTTGAAATTGGGGATTCATAAATTTTTAGCTCGGTTTCATTAACTTTTTTTTTTACGTTTTTCTTTATTTACAGATCATTTCAAACATCACATTCCATATAAAACGTTCATTGAAAATCGGCGAAAATCAGCTGGTGTCGCTAAACTGAAATTCGAGGCCACTTTACTCCATACTTAGCATCTTTAAAACCAATATTTCACTATTGGGAAAAATTAATATAAACAATCATTTTCTACCGATCTAGTAAAAAATTCAAAATAAAATAGCTTATTCTCATATCCAACAGGGCCCTTTTATTTAAAAAATTCATTAATCTGCAAAAATAATTTGTAGAGATTTCAGTTTTTTAAGTTTCCGGTCTTTCACGGATATGCAATTTTATTTTTACAACAGAAGTGCGTTAAAAAAACTTCAGTAAACTGTTAAATTTTATAACTGCAACTAATTCTTTTAATGACTTGAAACAAAGATTGAATTATTGCTGCAATTTGACTCTGCTCTTATTTGCTCATTATATTGTTATAAAAAAAAAATATTTTTACTTGGTTGTTTTGTCGCTCACTACACATTACCTGCCGCCAAACTTATCCTTCACCAATTAAATATACAATTCCTGACCATTGAGCACGATGATTTACCT
>JABUQX010082870.1:0-7500 GCA_015478945.1 Trachelipus rathkii | reverse complement strand
TTCCTTTTCTCTGTATTGTACTTTCCGAGATTTTTTTTTTTTTTTTTTGCACTAAAATTTACCCAGATAATCACGCACAATGTAATTTCCATTGTTCCAGCCTTGTAATATGCTAGTTTTTGAGAATATGTAGAGATCTGGAAATGAAGATTTAATTAATATATGATATTAAATTATGAACTTAGTGAATTATTCAAAACATTCAAATATATAAACAAAAAAATTGAAACGAAAAGATGAGAGAAACCATGCTTTCAGTGATATGTTTTAGCCACTTCTAAGAGGAGCATTATATTAATGGCTGTTGAAATATACGCCAACGCTGCAACTTTCATTTCATTTTCCCTAATCTAATATGTGAAATGTTCATATTATAATATAAATACATATATATATACAATATATACTAATAATATATAATAATTATTATATAACTATAAATATATATATATATATATATTACATCATTATATATATATATATATTATATATTATATATATATATATATTAATTAAATATTAATTATATATATATTATAATATATATAACTATATAATATACCTTACGTTATATATATATATACATAATATAGCTAATACTATAATACTTATATATATATATACTATTATATATATACTATACTATATATATATATATTATAATATATATATATATAATAACTAAATATGGTCACCTATATAATATATATATACTAATAATATAAATAACTATTATATATATACAATTTAATTATCATCTCCATTATTATTATATAATATAGATATATTAGTACTGCATATCGTTAGTGTCAGCGCAGATTTCGGCAAATTACTTTCTCGCTGCTCCAGAGATTTATTTTGCATTCGTTCTGTTCAATACCTACTAATTATCTTTAGACACCATAATCAATCATAACTATAGCCCTCATTAGCTGTCTTCGCAATGGCGGCGTGACTTCTTCGCAGTGCTAAAGAACACCCGTACGCGCACAAGTGGGAATTAATAGACAGGGTTTGTATTTGCAGGTAAGAAAGCGTCGGCTGTCTTTAGTGGACTCAGTAGGTTCCAAAGTCTCTTCAAACAGCTTGTGTCTATTCATTGTTTTACTCCAAGTGCCTCAAACAACGAAGTGCACCAAATAGTTATATAATACCACTAGAGTAATGTTTATCCCGAGTCATGAATTTGTTCAGACTCCATTACTGCCATAACTTGATCGGTGCCCTAGAATACCTCGGTCGCCTGCATACATGAAAAGCATTTACTTCCTCAAGAATATATGTATATAATATATAATATATAATATATATAATATATATCATATTACTATTATATAATATATATTATATATATATAAGTAGTATAGAAAACGATGGTACCACCCCACCCTATCACCCCTATATTATATACCTAATAATATTATATATATATATATATATATATATATATATATATTATACTATATATATATAAAAGTAATTAAATACCTATATATATATAATATATACTTCGAATAGATGTAGCATTCAAAACGGAGCTTACAGTCGTATGCACGCTATAGTTGAAATGCGTGACGTCATACTGTGACGTGGGGTTTGCGTAAGTGCTTTATACTCTGAGTTCACACTGCGATAAATTAGATTGAGTTTTATATATATATATTATATATATATATAATATATATATGTATATACTAAAATATATATATATTATAGATAATATATATATATAAATATAGTGAGTAAAATATATTATAATATATATATATATTATATAATATATATATTATATATAATATAAATTATATTATATATAATATTATGTATATATATTGAACTAGTTTATATATATATATGTTTTCTGAAAATTAGTCTCTAAAGAGAAAAGTGAATCAAGATAAGGCACAATTAAAGTACAGACCTTTCCAATATCAAGAGAAGTACAGGGATTGATTTAGCTTAATGTTGTATGGGATTTGTGCTTTCAGTTGTGCAGGTTTACCTAGTACTAGAAATAACATTGGCCGGTTAATAGAAGTATATATAATTATACTATATATATATTCGTGTTTGAGTGAGAGTTTTGAAATCTTTGCTTCTTTTGCGAATATTGTAATTTGAAAAACTAGCTACATGAACAGGTTGCTAAAGAATATGCCGGAAGAATTTTACTTTAGCTCAGTTTTAACATATGGTTTGTTGTGACAGCATGTGTTTTAATCACTAAAATGTTATTTAACATTTATAATTAATATTAATATGTTATGAAAGTCCGCAATATATTGCCTGTTTTGCTATAAATACAAGTATTATGTCGTTAGAAGAAAAAAAAAGATTTATAACCAATCGTTATTTCATTTTCAGTTAATAAAGGTGAGAAATTTAACTTATTTTAACTTATGTAAATTGTATTTTCGGTCGAACAAAAAAAAATTTATGCCTTACTTGATATTACAAAGTTCGTAAATCGATTTAAAAACTTTAATTGAAGCAGGTCGAGAAACATTTCAAACTGGTGACTTGACAATATTATATAATATAGATATATATATATATATAGGTGTATAGTATATATTTATTATTATTATAACTAAATATCCAATTTTATATTATTAAATATATAATATTACCCTATTATATATATAGTAAATATATATATGCTCCAACTTTATAAGCATTAGATCTTGCTTCTGCCAACTCGGAATCATCTAGTTAGGTTGCATTGCTTTGCAACGTGAATCCGTCTAGGTTAGGTTGCATTGCTCTGCAATGCTGTATCCGTCCGTTATAATTATATATATATATATATATATATCATGTGGATCTTGCAAAATAGTCCTATAAATATATAGTTTTTTTTATAAGTGAGTATATATATATAATTTTATATTATATATGTGGTATTATACCCTATATATACTACTATAATATATATTTTATATATATATATATATATATATAGTATATATAGTATATCTAGTTATTAATATAGGTATATATATATTATATAATATATATATATAATATATATGTAATATTATAATTATTAAAGATCAATATTAATATATATATATATATAACCCAGTCAAGCCATCTACTCGTTTTGCCACTTCAAATATATATATATATATATATATATATATATATATATATATATATATATATAATATATATAGATATATAATATATATTATATATATATATATATATATATATATATATATATATATATATAACACTGACGAGATGCGTAACCTACGCAACTTCTGACGTCACAGTCAAACGTGACCCATGAAGATTCTGACGTTGGACTATAACGTCACGCGTTTCAGGTATATCTACATTACGAACGAAGTTCCGTTTGAAAGTAAATCTTTCCATATATATATTATATATATATATATATATATATATATATAGTTATATATATATAATATAATATAACTTAGTATTATCAAATATATATATATATATATATATATATATATATATATATATCTATTTCGAAGAGTTTTCATTCTGTTTACGTTTCTGATATTAACAAATGCATTCGTTTCATTTGTACTGTAAATAATTTCTATTGATTTTCCATCTCAAAAATATTGCTTTGACTCCGAGTTAAAACTATTTGAAAACTATTGCTTCTTAAGATTTGAATAATTTATTCAGTTAATTTCTCTTTCAAATGTTAACTAACATGTTTTAAAACCGTTTTCTTAATAGTTAGTGTGTTTAAAGTTGGAATACTTTTTTTGTATGAGTGTTAGAATATATATTTCGTGAACGATATTCGCTTTTGCTATAAACTAATATTGTTTGGTTCATAAAATCATATACACTACTGCAACGCATAATCTTATAGATCTCAACGCTAGAGCAAATGTTTTCACTAAAGAGATTAAGATCATGTCGTTTATCTGCCTCCAACTCCATAAAAATAATTCGATGCATGGATTCGAACACATATCCAAATAAGTAAAATAAAAAATATCTCTGTAGAGTCAAATTTAAACTATAATAAAAAAAAAAACAGCTTCACAACCTTTAAAATATTAAAAAGAAAAGTTTAAATCTATGTAAACTAACGTAACACAACATAACCTTACTTAACGTATCATAACCTCGTAATCTTGAGCACATTCGCATATGAGTTTTGTACTCTCGTACCTTTTGGTTTTGATTTACCTTTACTAATTAATTAAAATAACAAATTGCCAAATTATTACAGAACGTAAAGAAACATGAAAAAAATATTTATCAAGCACCAACAATTAAAAGTCTATTCCACATAAACTTGAGAAAATATTAATAGTGGAATATTTGTCAATCTATATCACAAGAAAATCATAATCCAAAAATAAAAAAAATGTTAGTTAAGTCAATCATGATTGTTAAAAATATTTTCTACACACATGAACTGAAACTTACATGAACATTTGTCCACAGAAGGAGATTTGGAGTTTTATATGAGTATTGTATTGATTAATTCCCATTTGAGTATCAGAACTTTCTTAACTTTTTCGTACTCCAATTACGAAGTTAGCTTTGAAATTGTTTCTTGAAGGTTGGAAAAATTAAACTAAATTTTTATCGTAAAAATGTTTTTAAAGTAACAAATATTTTGATTTATGGAAGAGAAGGATAAATATTTTAATATATAATATATATTATAATATATTATATTATATATAATATGTTATAATATTATAAAGTATATATATATTATATATATATATTATATATTCATATAATAATATATATATATATAGCCTTTATATATATATGTAAATATATATATATGCCTCATGTCGGTTATCTCATTCCAGTTAAGCGCGTTAAGGTCAAATTTTTTAAAATCTACGTTATCGAACCAAAATAGTACAATGCGCGCATGGTCCAGAGCAGCGTTTTTTAAATAATGCAGAAGTGAAATAAAAAGTATAAATATAAAAATAAATTACGTTAAGTGACGGTTATGATACGATAATTTAACGTTATGTCGAGTTTAACGATTTAGTTACATAGATTTAAAACTTTTTTTTAATATTTTTAAAGGTGTGAAAGTCTGCTTTAAATACTGAGTTTTAAATTTGACTGCTAACATGTTATTATTTTCATTCTATTGAAAATGCTGTTTCGGAATCACCTGCAATCGATATGTATTATAAGATAGGAGCGTAGATAAACGACATGCATCCATATATAATATATATATATATATAGATATATATATATATAATATATATATTATAGTATATATAATATATATATATATATTATAATATATATATTATATATATAATGATATATATATATGTAAGTATATATAATTATATATATATAGTACACTATAAATATTTTAAAGTTTTAAAAATATATTATATATTAAATAATTATTTTTTTTTTTTTATTATGTGAAATTAATTTAATGCCCGTATTAAATGAATAGCAAATATTGTATATAAATATATTTATATAATAATATATAATAAGGTCAGCCTCTAGATTATATCTAGATATAAATTATATATCTATATATATTATATATATATATATATATATATATATATATATATATATATATATATATATATATATATATTACAAAATTGTAAAAGTTAAATAATAAAATAACGTGTTCTCGACCATTAATTCTTATAATTAAATCTTTTCTAAACTGTAGAAAACCCATTTAAATCACCTATCTTTAAATTGTATTAAATTTTTTGTTTTGTTTAATTACTTAAATTTTGTTGATATAAATATTTTTTAAAAAAGATTGAAATTATTACTGTTCCTTTGAAATACTTGGGAACTTATCTTTTGTTTGATTCTTTGCTTATTGCTAGAATCTGTTTTTCTTTTTTCTTTTTTGGTGGAGGTCTTTTTTTATCTGTTTCTGTTTGTCGACGGAACTTTTTCGATGTTGCAGTGATGAGGAAACACAGTTCCTTGGGTTTTATGCAAAAGGGGTTTTAGTTAATTTAGACGCCTAATCTATGATATAAAATGTACTGTTAAACTTTTAAATTAGCAACTAATTATTCACATTATAGAATATTAAAAATTTATTTTCTAGAATATCCCGTTCTACCTAATGCAATTTTCTTCTATTTATTTCTATGACTCAGATGATGAGAATCGTCATTCAACAGGACCGTGAATATAATGCAATCATAAAAGGTAATTTATCATCTGCTTCCTTGTTCGCTACGCACTGTACCTTAATTTGGAAATAAGAAATCATAGTGGAATGTAAAGAAATATTTTTCAATGATATTCTGCATCTTAAATTTCTATAGTTTAATAATAATTTTTCTATTAATAGATCATATTTTCAGCTCTTTTGTTGCCAAGAAACACTTGAACGACGTCACTGAATAATTTCCACGCTGCTAATTCATTTTGATTTAACTTGCCTTAAAATATATGGTCACGTTGTAAATTTCTGATTTGAGGCCTGATGAATAAATAATTCCTCTTTCAATTTAGCTTCACTCAAAATCCTTACTAATCCTATTTTTATATGTAAAGACAGTAAAATAACTCGGTAAATCTCTAAAAGGGGTGTATGTCTAACTTTTTACTATCCTGGAATGTTATTATTTCATTTTCGCTAGTCTTTCACTAAGTTTTGTTTATTACAATTGATACAACTCCCCCTCTCAAAGTAAAAGTAAAAATTTTGTAAAGCCATCCTGGAGACAGAGAAGAAGCCCAATAACTTTCAGGTTATCACAGAGTAGCCATAAGTAATGACTTTTCTCTAGTTCTCAAAATTTAACTGGTAGATTTATCCTCCATTTCTCTAGCAGAGACTTTTTATATTAGATGATGAAGCTCCATTATTTTATCAATGATAGTCTTTCAGATGCATCCAAGGTTCCACGCTAATTCTTTGTAAACAATCAATTACTTTGATTATAGTATTAAATGAGCAAATGCAATGGTTTTCCTTTTATAGCAACTCTACTATTTCTCGCAACACTGGTACTATATCCAGGAAACGACGTCATCTTCGGTCTCGAGAAGCCGATGTTTCTTCTGATTCAAACAGATTTCAAAAGCGTTTCTCCGATAAAAGTGCAATAATCACTATGGTTTCTATTCTCACGCTTCATAGCTCTGCATTTATCCTTTCCCTTGTTTTTCACAATAACACAGCAACTGTCCTAATACTAGTTAGTTCAATCATTTGACCCTTATTCCATCTGAATCGAATCAGGAGCTATTCTTCTTTCTCCACCTAAAGTTAAATCATTTACTCTAGCAATGTTATCCTTTCTTAGAAAGTTATTTCTGATCTCTTTACGCTTAGCGCAAAAATGGGTTACTGTCTTGACAAAATCTCTCTTTTACCTCTCAAATTATAAATGACGGTACTGCTCTTCTGGAATCTATAATAACACATTTACTCTTTGGAAAGAGTCATACATACAATGGAAGAGCCTCATCTTTCATTACTCTGCTTTCTATAAAGCTAAACTAATCTTACTACTC
>JABUQX010082869.1:22500-32500 GCA_015478945.1 Trachelipus rathkii | reverse complement strand
ATTAGAAATTTGTTGTTCCTGTTGCAAACACGTGTATGAACATTGTAAAGAACAAGTCTCTTCACAGTGACATAAAGCACCAGTTACAGCAGGAAAATTCTTCGTGGAGTGATGTGCATGTAATTTAAATGTCATGATGGTATCTGCACACATGAAAGTAATAAAATAAAATTTAAGGATATTATTTCTTCCGTCATTTCGAACATAGTATAGTGTGGCACACAAGACCTGCGTTTGAACGGGAGGGTCCAATTTTTCCTTCGAACTAAGCCCAATTTTCACCCGCCCCCCCCAACCCTAAAAATGGACATAAATTTCTTAATTTTCAGGCAATTTTGATGGGGAAAAAAGCAAACCGCAGCTTTTACTAACCTCTAAAACGTCGTTTTGGAGTCTTTTTCTGTGTATGTAGTTATTGTATTGGTATTTTTATTTTCTCAAAACCTATGTTTTGACTTTTTAGCTTTAACTCCTACAATTTTTTTTCGAAATGACTTCAAACTTTAAATATGCATAGATGGGTCCATTACCTGCAAAATCCACGAAGTAGTTTTTGATTTTTTGAAATTTATTCTCAGCAATGTCAAAATTTAAAACCCACTTTTTCTTTTTGTTTTAAAATGAAAAATTGCGATAATTTTTTTATGCTTATGCGACTTGAATGAAATTTTCAGAGCATATGTAGTTGAGGAAGATGTACATTTTTTGCTTAAATAATTTCTTTATATATGCAGTAGTTTTGGATTTGTTCTTGGAACAAATTTTTTAAAATTTTTCTTTTGAGTATACAAAAAAATTATCTAAGCAAAAAAGATGTATCTCAAAAAAAAAAAAAAAATGGGGGAAGAATTTGGTTCCAAGACAGATCAAAACTATGTAATACAAGATTATCTACCCGTAAAAAATTATCTGCGCCCTCGACTACAATGATCTTTCATTTAGATCGCATGACAGATATCACATTTTCATTTCCAAAAAAAAAAATGGGTTTTGGAACTTTGGACCTTAACTGAGCGATATTCATTACAAAAACTACTTCGTACATTTGTAGGTATGGACCCAAGTATTGCATATTTCAGTTGAGTATACGAAACATTGCTTCAGTTGAAGCTAAAAAAGTCAAAACGTAGGTTTTAAAAAAATGAAAATACCAAAACAATAACTACAGACACAGAAAAAGACTCGAAAGTCACATTTTAGAGGTCAGAAAAAGCTGCGGGTTGCTTTTTTTCCCCATCAAAATTGGCTGAAAATTAAGAATTATACGTCCATTTTTAGGGGGAGGGGTGAAAATTGACCTCAGCCCGAATCAAAAATTGGACCCTCCCCTGAAGGGCAAATATTTACATAATGGTATTCTAATGAACTTGATTGACATGGGAATTGATGCTGGCAACGAAAATTTGAAACAGCATATCGAAAAAGACAATAAAATTTCACATACGTTGGAACGTATTCGGGGGGAGGGGGGCACCTGCCACCTCTAAAATACGAAAAAAATTGATTTTTGAAAATCAATGATTAGCGAGTTCGTAATTGTACTTTATACTAAAAATGCTACGTTTTAAAGAACTAAAATTGAATGTCTACTGCTACTACTACTACTACTACTACTACTACTACTACTACTACTACTACTACTACTACTACTACTACTACTACTACTACTTCTACTACTTTCAAGCTTTTCAAAAAAACGGTTGTTAATAAAAATTAAAGGTACGCTTAAGATTTGAACCAGAATTTTTATCTTAAACAGGAAAAATCAAAGTTGAACAAAATTTTCGACATTTTCACCCGATTTAAACCAAACAGTGCAAATGCAGCTTTTGGAAAGCTCTAAAACGTTTATTTTGAGCGTTTTCCTGTACCTTTAATTTGTGTATTATTTGTATTTGAAAGAATTAGAAAATGTCATCTCAAACCACCTTTTGGTGAGATTACTCAAAACTTGAATTATATTGAATAAGATAAATAAAAAAAGTTTTTTTTTTTTGGTATGTCGTAAATGAAAAAACTCTATTACTCGTTTATTATTTACTCAATTAATATGAAATATTTAGAGCATGTATAATTGGGTAAGATACACATGTTTTTATTTAAATAAATTTTTTTTGTATTCTCATCCGTTTCGCCGCTGTTCACTGGAAAATTCAAAATTTTGATTTTATTTCGTTAACAGCGGCAAAAAAGGTTGAATATTTAAAAAAAATATATATTTAAATAACTAATGTGTATCTACCAAAATGGACCTGGAAAGAATAAGGCGACAGTATTAAATATTCTATATCTAGTTGAAAACCAACAATCTCACGGCTTTGTGATCAGTGTAGTGTGTGTGATCCTTACAACTTTCGTGACCCTAACAACTCTGCGTCAATTGGTATTAGTGAAGATTCTCGGGTTTTTGGAATCAGGTACAATGGACATAAAAAACTAGAATCACTATAGAATAAATAACTAAATAATGAATATTTTGATGCAGACAAACGTATTAGAGAGAGCTCTGATGGTTTTTCAACTATGGCAGGAGAAGACTCCGCCATTAAAATTTGTGACAGAAGTGTAAGAAAATACTTTTTAATTGTTTAAGCCACAATCAGAATCTTGTTCTGGACGATTTTAATTATGTCTTCAAGAAACACGTAACACAATTTTAACAGTAAATGGAATAATAAATTTGCTTCGTGAATATGTTCTACGAAGAAAGAACACCCCAAACATCACAGTGTTCTATGAAACACGTTTGATCTCATAAATACCTGAAGTATTGCCATTTTCAAAATTTTCTTTGTTGGTTTCGTCCAGGGAGCTGCAAAGGCTATAAGAAAACGGTGACAAGTTATCTTTCAGCTATACTGTACTGAGGAAAAGTCTTGCTTCATTATCTGGGCAGTATATATATATAATATATATATGATATATATATATATATATAGTATATTATATATATATATATAGTATATATATATATATATAATATATATAGTATATATATAATAGTATTATATATATATATATATATTTATATATATATGATGTAGTATATATATATATATATAGATATATTATATATATATATATATAAATAGTATATAGTATATATATATAGTGATATATATATATTAGCATATATATATATATAATTATTATATAGTATATAGTATATATATATATATAGTATATATCATATATATATATATATTATATAATATATATATTATATATATATATATTATATACTATATATATAGTGATATATATAGTATATAAATAATATATATATATAATATATATATATATGATAAGTATATATATATATATATATATATTATTATATATATATTATAGTATATAGTATATATATATATATATATATTGATATATATATATGTATATATATATATATAGGATATTATATACAAACAATGACTGTATTAGCCTTTAAAATAACAAGTTTAGGAAAAAGTACTTGGCTCACGTTAAATATATAGAATAGTTTAATAATTAGGGTCGGTATGTAGTAGTAGTAGTAAGTAGCTAGTAGTTAGTTAGTATAGTAGTAGTAGTAGTAGTAGCTATTTCACAACTGATATAAAATTATTATTATTAGCTATTACTATCAATAAATAATAATAATAATAAGTAATAATAATTAATTAATATAATAATGATAATAATAATAATAATAATTAATAATATAATAATATAATAATAGTAATAATAATAATAAATAATATAATAAACTAATAATAATAATAACAATAACAATAAACAATAACAATAACAATAACTAATAACAATATAATAATAATAATTAATAATAATAAATAATAATAATAATAAATAATGAATAATAATAATAATAATAATAATAATAATAATGAATGAATAAAAATGGGTATTGTCAAATTGACAGGCAATACTCATAAAAATAGTTAGGAATAGCCAATTCACATAACAATTTAACAATATAAGATTATTAGTAAATAAATTAATATAGATAATGAATATAAAAAGTCAAGTAAATAAGCTGAAAATAATAAAAATTAATATATTAAATAGAATTGCTTATTCCTTTCCAACTCACTACTGACTTCTAACTACTTACTACTACTAGCTACTACTACTTACTGACTACTCTAAATTATATTACTAATATAATAATAATAATGAATAATAATAATAATAATTAAATGAATAATAATAATAATAATAATAATATAATATATATATAATAATAATAATAATAGCTATAATTAATAATGTAATAATAATAATAATAATAATAATAATAAAAATAATATATAATAATAATAATAATAATAATAATAATAATAATAATATAATATATAAATAATATATTAATAATTAGTATTTATTTTCAGAATTAAAAATTAAAATTAATATTAATATTTTTATAAATACATATTTATAAGAAAAACTTATAATTCTAAAATTAGTAGATAATAATTCATTTTTTTTAATTGTTAAATAAGAAAAAAAACAATATAATAATAATAATAATAATAATAATAATAATAATAAATAATAATAATAATAATAAAATATAATAATAATAATAATTATTATTAATAATAATAATAATGACTAATAATAATCATCAAATTTTACAACTTCCAATCAATCAAGCCATTGAAAAAAGTTACCTTATTGCTAAATTTAAAATTTTTTATAAGCCTGTTCTATATGGTGTATAGTATGTATTTTATTATTATTATTATTATTATTATTTATTATTATTATTATTATTATTATTATTATTATTTATTATTATTATTATTATTATTATTATTATTATTATTATTATTATTAATGTTTTTTTTCATGCTTAGTAAGACCTATTTTAAATATTTGGGATGATTATTATTATTATTATTATTATTATTATTATTGATTATTATTATTATTAATTCATTATTATTATTATTATATTATTATTATTTTTTTTGTTTAAACTATTTCAAAGAGAAGAGGGTTAATAAGAATATAATTTGATGATGAATAATTTTATATAATTTTTTTATTATTTATCTCCAAGGAAGCGTATAAATTTCAAAAAAATCACTTTGTATTGACATCTGTATTATTATTTTTTATATATTTTGAATGATGCCTCTAAGGTTAATGGTTTATTTGAGTTATTTAAATATTTAGGGGGGGGGGGGGAAATAGGGGAATTAGGGGGAGGGGGAAAAGGGGCATTGGGGGGGGGGGATGTGTTGGATTGATAAATTGGGGAAGGAGAAATAATTAACTTGTACGTAGCAATTAGTATAATTATAGTTTTAGTTTGCAATGTTTTTAGAGCTTTTCAGTATATTTTTTGATAATTGTTATTCATTATAATAATAATAATAATAATAATAATAATAATAATAATAATAATAATAATTGAATAATAATAATAATAATAATAATGAACAGAAAAATGATATATAAAAAAATATTAATAATGAATTAAAATTAATGAATAATAATAATAATAATATGATAAATAATAATAATAATAAATAATAATAATAATAATAATAATAATAATAATTAATAATAATAATAATAAAAATAATAATAATAATAATAATAATAATAAATATCGTGAGCACATTAGTGGTTATTATTATTTTTATTATTATTATTATTATTATTATTATTATTATTATTATTATTATTATTATTATTATTATTATTATTATTATTATTATTATTATTGCTATTATTGTTGTAGTTGTGGTTGTTCTTTTTAATTTAAAAATGATGTGGACAAATAATAATAATAATAATAATAATAATAATAATAATAATAATAATAATAATAATAATAATAATAATAATAATAATAATAATAATAATAATAATCGATAAAGAGAATAGATAATAATAATATAATATAATAATAATTATTCGTTTTGAGATGACGCAGCCATTACATTAAGATCCTGAAATAAGTTTGCCTTAAATGATTTAAAAGACATTTTTACTGCACGAAAATATTATTTTTGGCATAGGAAATAATGTGATTGAAAATAGAACTACAAAGTTTTATTTCATTCAGGAGTAGAAACCCAGGGGACATGGTGGGAGAATGGAGGTTGGGAAGGGAGTTGGGGTGGGAGAGGATATGGAAGGAATGGAGGATCTAGGGGACGTGGTAGGAGAGTGGATGTTAGGATGGGAAAGTGTGGGGGAGAGGAAATGGAATGAATGAAGGATAGTTTATTGGATATTTTACTGTAGAATGAAATAAGATATAAATATTTTAAAAGCTAATACAAAATGATTGACATTTGTAAAAAAAAAAAATCTGGTTATTTAGAGTTTCTCTAACGAATCCAACGAAACCTAACCTAACCTAACCTAACCTAATCTAGCCTAACCTAATCTAACCTAACCTAACCTAAGCCTATACCTAAGCGAATCCAAGCAAAAACGTTAACGTAACATAACCTAGGGACCTAACGCTATGCTCTAAACCTAGATCTAACCTAACTTAGACTTTTAACCTAACGAATCCAAGCAAAACCTTAACGCAACCTAACCTAACCTAACACCTGCTTCGGACTGTGTAAAGTGGGAATTTTTTTTGGATGTCGTGCCGTACCATTTTCTTGTCGGCTATTTGGGCTGGTCCACCATATTTTAGACACAAAATAATTTTTAAAAATTTAAACGAATCTGTAATTCAGACTATTTATTACTGAACTTAAACTATACATTCATACCTACCTGACACATCCTAACCAAACCGTGAACCCTTCTAACCTAGCCTAATTGAAAAAAATTACATTACTCAACTTAATCTGACACATTCCAAGATAACCTGACACATCTAATGGGCGTTTGTCGTTTTTTTTTGCATTGTTCTTACGAAACGTAAGAAAAGCTCGAGTTTGCGTAAGAAATTTAAAAACTTAGCGCAGAATCGTAAAGAAATGCGTTCACCAAACGTAAAGAATTTCCTTAATTCTATGTAATATAGAATAAAATTCTGTGTAAAATAGCAGCTTTACATAATTAATGAAATTCCTTACGTTTGGTGAGCATTTTTTTTTACTATTTTGGCGATGGGTTTTGACAAAACGAAGGGCAAAATCTAATCCCCCCATTTTTCTTAACGTTTCGTAAGGCACAAATGCAAAACGAAAACGCCTACATTAGCATACAGTAGGTCAGATAGATACGAAAATTATCAAATCGCTAACCTGACACATCCCAACCTAACCTAAAACATCCCTATCTCGAGTTGCAAAAAAAAAAAAAAAAAAAAAAAAAAAAGCAAAGGAAAAATAATGTATCGTGTTTTCTAGTTTTTGTTTACTTTTTGTTCGTTTTTTTTTTTTTTTTAATTTTTTTTTTTTTAATTTTTAAATATTTTCAATTTATTTTCATTTTTTACAGCAGATTTAGAATTTCAGATTTCTGGTTGGGCCAGATCTTGTATTTCGGTGTATGATTTATCATGTTCTGAATGCAATTTTATTTCATATATGATTTCTTGTCGAAAAACGAAATGAAGCTAATTTTTTTTTTCCTATTAAATAGATTTTAAATTTTATTTCACATTTGGAGTTTTCTTTCTTACTGTATTTGTTTCATCAAATTCCGAATAGAAATAAAGTTTTCAAAATTAACGAAGAAATTACTTTTTATTTTTCTTCAAAAAAACAAAAACAGAAAAAAATAATCAAACGATTAAAAAACTTAAAAAAAACCTTTTGCAACTTTAATCCCAGCCAAACTTAAACTAAGAAAATAAGATTTTCCACATCGGACGATATAATAAAGTTATTATAGTAATTATAAGTATAAATGTTAAATATAATTATATAGATAATTATAAACAATAAAAAATATTAAAGTTTTCTAACCATGATTAGATTTTATAGCTCGATTGTCAAATTTCCCGGATGAATTTTCAGAGATTATTTTTATTTTCATTTAGGCATTTTTACTAGGCTCCTTTACGCCCCTTTAGATCTTGGTCAGGTGTTGTTTAATCAATCAGGTATTGATTAATCAACATTCTCTCTCTCTCTCTCTCTCTCTCTCTCTCTCTCTCTCTCTCTCTCTCTCTCTCTCTCTCTCTCTCTCTCTCTCTCTCTCTCTCTCTCTCTTTCTTTCTCTCTCTCTCTCTCAAATGGAAATTAAAGGAAATCGTGAAATATTTTTATTTCTTTTTTCTTCAAGTGGTACTCGTATTTGGTATAAAATTTAATAAAAGAAGATAACATCGTGACTGGAAGAAATTTATACTACCGTAGTGCAAAGATGAGTAATCCATTTTACAATATGTAAAAGTTTTTTTTTTTTTTTTTACGCAATACAGTCTGGAATTAAATTTAAAAATGATTAAATGATCCACATTAGCGGTGCGTGTAATGAAAGTGAAAAGGTACTGTAAAGGGTGGATGGTAATGGATGTGGAGAAGGGGGGAACGGAAACCAGAATCGGAATGGTTCCAACTGGAAAAAAACTATAGCAAAAATCCTAATGGAAAAAAATTGGGGAAAATATATGAAAAGAGTAAAGTGGAACTAAAAGTGCCAAGTTAGTATATTGATTAAAATAAATTCCTGAGTAGGAATATTTAATCGAACTCCAAAATGAAAATATTAAAAGAAATTCCTAAGTGGGAATATTAAAAGAAATTCCAAAATGAAAACATTAAAAGAAACTCCTAAGTGGGGATATTAAAAGGAATCCCAAAGTGGAAATATTAAAAGAAATTCCTCACTGGGAATTTTAATCGGGGCATCGTATGTGCTTGCCACGAGGCTAAGATAATAAAAATATTTATTTATTAATGGGCAGATATTAATTAAAACTAATTGGCGAATCAAAACTTAATTATAGAAGCAATTAACAATGTGTACTCGAAATAAAGTAAGCAATTTTTTTATCTAAGAAATGCCCAGTGACAGAATATATTTAATTCCAATTATTATTATTATTATTATTATTATTATTATTATTATTATTATTATTATTATTATTATTATTATTATTATTATTGTATTTATTTATTATTTATATTATTATTATTATTATTATTATTATTATTATTATTATTATTATTACATAAATATAGTGGTCAGTCTAGTCATAAAGTTTATACATATATTATAATATAATTAATTCTAATCATTATTATTAATATTATTAATATTATTATTATAATATAATTAATTCCAATCATTATTATTAATATTATTATTATTATTATTATTATTATTATTATTATTATTATTATTATTATTATTATTATTATTATTATTATTATTATTATTATTATTATTATTATTATTATTATTATTATTATTATTATTATTATTATTATTATTATTATTATTACATAAAATATAGTGGTCAGTCTAGTCATAAAGTTTATATATATATTATAATATAATTAATTCCGTGGCTCAAACGATAGAGCAACGGAGTCGCATGGCAAGGTCGCGGGTTCGAATCCTAGTTTGAATCCTAGGTAGAAATTACCTAGAGAAGTTCCCCTCCTTGAATAGGGCTGTGCCCGTGAGGTGTGAACTAAATTAAAAAAAAAAAAAAAATTATTATTATTATTATTGTTATTATTATTATTATTATTATTATTATTATTATTATTATTATTATTATTATTATTATTATTATTATTATTATTATTATTATTATTATTATTATTATTATTATTATTACATAAAATATAGTGGCCAGTCTAGTCATAAAGTTTATACATATATTATAATTTGCAACAACCAACAATTGTATTTCAGTATTCTTTCTTTTAACAATATCCTAAATCTGTATAACACCAAGGGTTGCCTGAGCACCGCAATTTTCCCCCACAGCATCGCACCACTGAGGACGAGGCGTCAGAACGGCCACGTTTAAATCGCTCTTCTAAAAGACACTTTTTTTTTTATTAAAAATATTAACTTTTATTTTTTTTTAAATATTTTTTTTTCCTTTTTGGCATAATAA
>JABUQX010082869.1:0-10000 GCA_015478945.1 Trachelipus rathkii | reverse complement strand
TATTATTTATATAGTATTTTATTATTATTTTGGATTATTTTGGATTTATTCTGGGTATTATGTAATTGTATTAATGGATGATCGATGATCTTCAGTTTTAATTATTATGATCATAATATTTATTATTGATCTATTATGGTGATTATTGTATTATATATTTATTATTGATCGTGATTATTTAATATTATTATTATTTATTATTATTATTATTAATTATTATTAGTATTTTTATGTATTATTAATATTATTATCCATATAATCAAACCTATTAGAATTTTTTCATTATCCATAAGCACATTATCATTATCTTATGTATTATTATTTATTTATTATTATTATATGAATTATTATTATTATATTATTATTATTATTATTATTATTTATATATTATTTAATATATTATTATTATTTATTTATTATTATTATCTATTATTAATATTCTTACTATTTTTTATTATGATATATTATATTATTAATTATTATATTTGATATTGATTTATCACTGTTATTATTTAATCACTTGTTTAAACTTGTCCAAGAACGTTATATTGTAATATGATTATTAATATTGTAATGTATGTATAATTGTATTCCAAAATAGGTTTGAGGTATTACATCATATACGTAAAAAATTTATATCATCCTATTATATTCTTTTGTGGGCTCAAAGGACAACAACATTGTGTGTATACAATTTTAGTAGTCCCTCAGAAATTGGATTTCATTTTAGTTTATGGTAATATATTATACAGCAATTATGTTAAAAATTGTTAAGTTAAAATTTTTATTATGTATATATGCTTCTTTTCTGAAATAATTTGTTTATGGAAGTTAAGATCTAAATTTAATTATATTATCACTCTTAATTATTATTATTATTATTATTATTATTATTATTATTATTATTATTATTATTATTATTATTATTATTATTATTATTATTATTATTATTATTATATTATTATAGATTTAATTATATTATTATTATTATTATATTTACTAGATTATATTATATATTATTTATATAATATATTATTATTATTATTATAATTATTGATTATTAATATTGATTGAATATTAATATAATATTAGAATATTTATTTCTTATGTTAGATATTATTTTAGTTATATTTTAGTTATTGATTATTATTATTAATTATGTATTTATTATTATTATGATATTATTATTATTATATTATTATTATTAGTTATTTATTATTATTATATGATTATTATATTATATTATTATTATTATATATTATTATAGTAATAATATTAATTATATTATTATTATATTATTATATTATTATTGTTATTGTTGTCATCATGATATAATTATTCACTGTTAGATTTTATTTTAATTATTATTATTATTATTATTATTATTATTATTTTATTATTATTATTATTATTATTATTATTATTGAAGCATGATACAATTTTCTTGAAATTACTACGTTTATGACTTTTTTTTTGTTAATATTTTTAATTTAGTTTTTGAAAGAAAGATCAAGAAAATTATCTTGCTACCAATAAATTAAATATTTCAGTTATTTAAGATGTAATTAATAAAGTCCGCGGCGCGTTGCACACCAAAACACCCTCATCTTCCCCGAAATCATATCATATACCACACACATCATCACATATCAATACTTATATTATTATTATGTTTATTATTATATATATATATATATATATATATTATTAATTATTATTATATTATAATTATATATAATATATATTATATATATTTATATAATATATATATATATTATATTGTGTTTCTGCTACTGCTCCTCCTAATGGAACAGATTTTCACGTTCTTTTTGACTATCTTACTACTTCTCATGAGACTGTTACTCTTTCCATCCAAATGTTGAGGTTCCTCTATTTAGTAGTAATGTATCAATCGTAACACCAGCCTGAGTGGTATAGGCTCTCTCCACATCTGATGCAGTGCTGGTGGAGAGGCCAAAATGCATTTCAGGGAATTTCTCAACGTTATTTGGACTAGGTATATTAAGTAGATAACCTAAACATGATTCCAGATCGCCTCATAACCAATTTTCTGAATACCGCGTGATTTTATGTTTTCACCACTAATCCTTCGTTATGTAGAATTACATCATTTTTCTCGCTGGCCTGTTGTTAGCTGAGCTGACCACAATCGTAGCTCTAGAATTGTTATACTTTTTTTCTCCAGCATTGCTACCTTCCTATGCCAAGCGTTTAATTTTCTGGGCACTTTATATCGGCTAATATTTGAGGGGGGGTGGTTGTCTATTGCGTTGTGTTTTTGACTTTAACTTGTTACTCTTGGAATTGAAGACTTTGCTTTTGATCGGGGGATGCTTCGTGTCACTCGTCTGAAAAGTGTGGGGTACCTTTATAATTCTACTCATGTGGTTTTTTTTTTATGAGCAGGTTTTTCATTCCAGTCTTCACTAAATCTTTTCTTCTCCCCATTTAAAATTCATGGCTCTGATGGGATGCTTGTTTCTTTCGCGCCTATTTCTTTTAGTGAGAGAGACAGTTAGCGTATCGTTGCATATAAAAATAGTTCTCGTTATGCTTCCTTATTTCATCTCTACTGTAATTTTCATTCTGCTCTGTAATCGTAATGCTAGGGTATACTATTCGTCGTAGGCTATATGTCGGTACTTTCACTAAAAGATAGAGGTGCGACAACCTGCTTCGGCTTCTCCTACTGATAAAATTTCTGGCCCTTGTACATACCAAAAATAATTCCTTCTTTATACAACTTTTTGTAGATCTGCCTTTTCCTCCCCCTTTATTTCGCTGTCTTATTGTGCTGTTGCTTAACTCTCCTTGCTGATAATAGGATGCTAAATCTCTTCGGCCTCCTTTTGCATTCTAATTTCTGTACCCTTGGGACGGATGTCTGCCATCTCTTCCTTCCTAAGTTTCTTCTTCCTCTCAGTGTTTCCAGGTCTATACCATGTAATCATCAGCATGATCGGTGTGCGTGGTGATCCTAGAGGTCGATGGATACGTCTAGTGATAGTATAGTGAGCCCGATGTATTCCTCCCTGATTGTGTTGTAGGGAGGTTGTGCTTCCGAGCTGACGCTCTCTCTTCGTGTTCAACGTTATTCTATGCCTTAATATAATATTTTCCTGCTTCTGCTGAGGATAGCGTTGCATATTGTTCGCATACCGATCCCGATAAAAAGGATTAGCGCTCTGCATACCGTTCAAACTTATCGCGCGCTTGACTAGCTGCTCACTTGTTTATTTCTATTCAAATTCTTTGGATAACTCTTCTGTACCTTGCTCAGTTTCCGGAATCATTCTGTGGTTAGGGTTGTCTCATTTCCCTTCTTTTAGTTTTGTAACGTATCGATACCTGGCTCGGGCTTGTGGGCCGTTCGGAAGTCAGCTGTGTGGACATACTCCTATCTAGGCTGATTTTATGGTTCCTGGCCGCTGTAGGGACCTATGGGGAGTCTGGTGCTGTGGTCGCTTGTACATATCTCAAGCCTTGAACCGTTGTTGTCAAGCGTCTACTGCTCTCTAAGCTCCCGTTACCAGTTGGGCCTCCTTGCTCTTGCAGTGGTATCTTATGTCTAGTTTTCTCTCTGATCGCTCCAGGTCAGCACTCGTTTGGTATGGAGGTCCTTTCCTCCTTTCTTCTGTTAATTGTGATAATGTTCCATCTAAGGTTGGCTGTTGCTTATTGCAACTTTGTATTCCTACTTTTCAATCAAACGGATGCGTCCTCGAGGGCTGTACTTGGTCCAATCCTGTCACTCTTATGCCGATGTACTTCATTAAATTGGCTCTCCATTTTCTTCAACTCATTTCAGAATGCTGCTCCCTCTTTATGCTTCGTAGAGTGTGCCTCTCGTTCTTTGCATTCTTATTGCAGATTGTCTTGATTCTTGGCCGATCGTGGATGGGATCCCGGTGTTGGTTCACCGCGATGCCTGTTGTAATAGATTTCAACTCTATTTGAATGAACTTACACTTCTCTACATTCCCCCGTCTCATAAAAACATCCTTCCGCGTAACTGGGGTTCCTTTATTTCCTGTGTCGACGGCTCGTATACTTCGTCTCCTGTGGAATAACATAAACATTCTTGGGCTTAACATTAAACAAATAATATTTTCTTGGAATCCTCATATTCAATGGTTGCTAAGGGTGGCCTGTCAAAGAAGCTGGGAGTTCTGTTCAGGTTGCGGGGAATTTTTCTCCTCTGCACAGCTACTCCAGTTATATAAGGGCCTTATTCGCCTTGTATGGGGAGCACTGTTCTCACATTTGGGAGGGCTCCGGCTCCACCCTTCAATTGGATAGGGTTGGTCTAAAGCTAAGAGAACTAATAACTGTCCCCCTACTCTCAAACTCTCTCCTGACGCAAACTCATGCGACACACCATATCACTTTAACTAAATTGCGATGAATACGGTTCTTAGAATAGGCAGAATGCTCGTGTGGGAGTTGGCCTCCGCAGTTTCACCACTCTTGTGGCGTCGCCTCGTAACACAGAAGTGCGCTGTTGGGCTCTCGCAGGACGAGGATGTTTAAGCGGGGTGAGTATTGCGAACCCAGGACTTGTTTCGTTGTGGTGCCTCTTTCTTTCCATCTATACTTCTGTTCTATGAAACTCCTTGCCTTCTTCTGTTTTTCTCTCAGGACTAGTATTTGTTAATCTTCCTCTCTTTTAAAGCCACGTCTGCGCTCATCCGTGAAGAGAACTATGCGTGTGGACTTGGGGATTTTGGGCGGTCGGTTTCTCATATGTTTTTGTATTTTTTCCGCCCCCTCCTTGAGGAAGAGGTCCCAGCGCCGTATGTGGTGTATGATCTAAAAAAGTAAATAAGAAAAAGAGAAAAAAAAAACTGCAAAATTACTCTAGGTCAATAGCGTAAATGATTTAAGTTCTGATAGAGGTTTAATAGTAAAAATAATATTGTTAGAGATATTATTATTATTAGTATTAGTATTATTATTAATATTATTAGTTATTATTATTATTATATGATTAGTTAGTGATTATATTATTATTATTTATTATTATTTATTTAATTATTTATGTATTATTATTATTGGTATTATGTGATTTTAGTAGTGATTTTGATTATTGTATTTGGTATGCTATATTGGGATTATTATTAGTTATTGATTTATTATTGATTATTATTTTATTGATGTAGGGTTTTTAATTATTATTATTATTTATGAGTTATTTTTGCGTGAGATCGTTTGATGAAAGTGAAAAATTTATGAAAATTATTACTATTTTATCATATTTTGAGAGCGTGTAAACGTAGATGTATAACGGTGTAACGTTCCGTTACATTCTTACCGGATAGATACGGCGTTTGAATGGTAAACGCCGTTAATTTTTTTTGTTAACGATTAAGGATTAACGGCGTTAACTTTCTCATTACTGAATTTCGTATATGTATATAGTATATATGAAGGTGGCTTTCGAAACTTACTTGGAATGTTCAGAACATAATTTTTATTCTGGCTGACTGACTTAGGTATTTGGTCATAATATTTGTACGCCAATTTTATATATTTTAATATTTTACATATTTTAGCGGGATGCTGGTTGATTCAAACGACTTGATTGACGTTGATTTTATATTTAGAAGAAAAAACACGGACCCCAGTAACCTGGGAATTAAACAAAAATAGAATAATTAATACTAAGAATAAAATAATATAACTAAATTTAACATAAAATATAATAAACAAGGCTTTACGAGTTTTTTGGTATACAATAAAAAATGAAATAAAAATAATAATAGGCCTATTAGATGGCCTACTTGTCGGCCTACATAAAAAATTACAAGGTATTATTGGCCAAACAAAAATCGTGCGTAGGTTCCCCATGAAAGTGGCTTACATAAAATAATAGGCCCTTAGTATATACTAATCTAAGGGTGCTACCTTGAGGATAAGCTAGCTAAGCAATTATACGTAAAAATATATAAAGAAATAAGATATAATAACTGCCACTTCACAGGGTACCATCATTTATCACTATTGTTGCACTATTACACTATTAAATAAACATATTATGCTAGCTGTTAATCTTACTCACTTTGGCAAAATTGATAAATATCATATGATGTAATAAGCCTTTAAGCCTTCATAAATTAGAGTAATGACCAATTTCATAATTCTTCTAGTAATTAGAATAGCGTCTTTGTCTGTGCGAAAATGGCGCTCTTTGAATGAGATGAGACGCTTCTTTAAGTAATATCGCAGATTTCCTTAGTGAGAAAAGAGTTCGTTCATAAAAGAACTGTACTGCTTGTTTCATTGGCGAACGCTTTATGTTGCGTAAAATTAGCCTGAGCCTCATGATATTACCTATGCTAGAAATATATTATAATAATATGAATATAGTATATTTATTTTATATATATTATATTATATAGTTAGTTATGAATATGAAAGCTAGTGGGAATATAGTTATTATTTATATTATTATATTATATTATTTATTATATATTATATATATATAGTTTTATAGTGTATATTTATTTATATTAATATATATATAGTATATATTATAGTATATATATAATATATAATAATATGATATAATGTATTAATATATTATATCATCCACTCTTTTCGTTTCCCCTAAGGGACTGCGTTGTAAGTGCGTGACATGCACTCGGGAAAAGAAAAAGTAGTAGAGAAGTATGACACGAAAGTCGAAAAGAAAGTCCAGCCTTACCGCCCCCTTTATTAACCTATCATGTGAGGAACTCGTTGCAGTCAGAAAATCCATCTTAGAGACTTCACGAGGGACCGCGAGTCGCGACCTTAGAATGGCATCTAGTTAATGGTGGTGTTCATCCCTTGGACCAGTTGTGGGCATAATCCGATAACTCCTCAGCAAACCCCACATTTCACTCCATTATGTGCATCCTTTCTTCTCGCCTCTGCCTAACTCACATTTCTCTCCTCCAGGTTTATTCTGTTACTGACTTAATCCACTTTTTCTTCTCGTTCTCCCAGCCGGTCGATTCCCAACACTACTCACAACTATACATACCGCTGTAACCAATCGTGATCTATCATCATCCTTTCCTACGAGTTTTATGTTACCAAAAACCATTTTCACGTACTTTCATTTATTAAGCGTCATTTATCCTCTTCTTCCACACCATGACACTCTCTTAAATACGTTCATTCCTCATTTTATCAATTCTTTCTCACCACCTATAACACGCCTCTTAGATGTGTTCATCTATAACAAAACTGTACTTTAGATCTAATACCCTCTATTATAGACCATTAGTCTCACTACTCTACATTCAACAGACATGGTAACAACACATACTCTCATGTAAGACCCTAGCACACTCAAGATTTAGTCCTTAATAGCATTCCAACAATATGTATTTAACTGCTATCAGCACCTTCCTGGTCTATTCACTACCTTACCTACTACATTTCTCATTATCCGTTTCCCTTTTCATCCAACATATAATGTATATATATATTATAGTAGTATAGTAGGTGTAGATATTATATATATAATGATATAATTAGGTATATATATATGTGTTAATATGGAATATTAGGTAGTATATTATAGTTACTATATATATAATATATATATATATATATATATATATTATTAATCAGTGTTTTCAACCATGTGTGCTGCGGCACCCGGGTGACCGAGTTATATATGCGAAGGTGCCGCTGCGGTCTAAACGAAAAATGCCGTCATGATTATGATGAGCAGTTGCTGCATGCTTGACTGCTGTTCTCTTCTTCCAGTGGAAAAAGATATATTATCTTGCGCGTAAATCAAATGTACGTTCCATACATTGCCTCGAGAGAGCCATGTACTCTTGATCCCATGTCCTCCACACAATTTTTTGAAAAGACCTAGCTTTCAGATGTAGGGACGAAGTTTGCATAAATATACGAACATTTTACTACGTATCTAAAGACGCATATGAGTGCGTAATTACTCACGTCTTCGTGTGATGCGAGAGCTATCTTTGGTGAATGTATACAAAGGGTGTTCACAATGAAAGCTGGGGCTTTTACGAAATAAGAGCGTCTGGTACTCACTTAAACGACGCAGGACATGAACGGTAACACCATTCTGGTTACAAGAATACCAATGGCGATCTGCCCCACTGCCAATTTGGATGTGATAGCATTCATAAATGAATCTAGGGAACCCAAACAGGTCTGTGAGGCTTTGTACTTTGCATTTAATACTTTTACAAGGAAAAAAAGAAGGATCCTTTTATAGATATTAAGTACCGTCTACGGACAGAACAGGTAGCAAAATTATGAAATTTGGCCCAGTCGGCTTATTATTATCCCTCTCATCTAATTGCAGCCCAAATTATTATTTATTTATTCAATTAACTGGATCGATTGAATCGGTTCAGCCGTGATGTTGATTCGTGGCGAACTGAGTAATGGTTGTTCAGACAAAGGAGGGACCATGTTGAAGAGTGCTTTTTCCGCGCCGACGTCTCACCAGAGTCATGGAATGATCACTAATGTCGAACGGTGCACATGGGGAATTATGATTTTGAGCTCCTCTGGTGATGGCGGTGCGGTTGTTTACATTACTCGGATTCGTTATAGTCGCAACGCGTGTATATGACGCAGAAAGCATTACGTTGAAGTGATACCTGCGAGAAAAATACCTTTTTGGGGTGGGGCTGGTGTTTTAATTCTTTCGCCTTCCTATCAAAAAAACCTTGAGGTTCACCAATCATATCACGATGATTGGTTTCTATGTGCCTTTTGAGATTGCTTGGATTCATACACTCAGATGCCAAAACTTTGAGGCACAATACGCACTGCGGTCTCTGTTCGCACCTAACATCAATGGCTATAAAGCCAAAATTCAAATAAGCTTCATCATATTTACGGTATTTCCGTTTTCTCAATTCACTACTTGTCCCTCCACTATCTCTTCATTTTCACGACGACGCTTATTATCCATTTTTTATAAAGGTCACAACAATATTTAAAATTTTAAATGTTAAAAGTCTTAAAAGAGATACCACTTCGCAACCCTTTTTGTTCACTAGTTACTAGTGACTAGTATTTATTATCCAACTAAATAAATATAACTGTAATTCATCTGACACACACCATATTAAAGAGAATATCATTCACAGACTGACTGTTTGTGTTGGGCCAGAATGGGGTATACAAATTATGATGATGAGATTGAGTGTCTTTAGAACTGTATAGAATATAGAGTTAATGGAAACTGCCAGACGTACGGGACTGCTCGTAAGGAGAGGCGAGTTATATTCAAAGCTGTATGAGGTACATTAGTATTATATAGTATATATAGTAGTGAGGGAGGGTAGAGTTAGTATAGTAGTATATGTAGATATAGTATTAGTAAGGATATGTGTATATATAGGTATATAAGGAGAGGTATATAGGTATATAGTAGGTATGGATATATATAATAGAGGTAGTAGAATGAGTGTATTTAATATTATAGTGAAGGTATATAGTATATATATTGTAGGGTATATATATAGTATTATATATGATATAAAGAAACGACGCAAGTGTTAAAACCGACTTAAGAACTAAATTCAGGCGAAGATCAAGAATAATTATGAAATTAAACAGGGAGTAGTTTACGTTTCGGACCTAGTACAACGTCTCTACTCCTCAGAACTTAATGGAGAAATAGATTAATGTTTGACAAATAAGATAATAAAATTAAAATATGAAATATAAATAAATGAAAGCAAATTAACAAATGGCAACATAAAATTACTTCACAATAAATTATTTGATGATAAATATTTAATTTTTTCAGATAATGGAAAGTTTCTTGATTATTAATTCAAAATTAAGAATCCTGCGGAAAGGGAAATGACCCTAAAATGCCATTTTTGTAGATCATTAAATCACAGACGGGTGATGAGCACATCATTGAAGGTGTGGGAAGATGCACTTTTGTCTTTAATCAAATCGATAAAAAATCTAAATATCTCTCCTG
>JABUQX010082868.1:32500-40133 GCA_015478945.1 Trachelipus rathkii | reverse complement strand
AAAAAAAATTCTTTGCTGTAGTTGTTGTTTGTTTGATATGTCACGCTTGTTGTTGCATTTGTTGCAGTTGTTGATGTTGGGTGTTGTTAAATATATTACGTTCAAGTTATGAAAATATACACACTTTTCACTTGATCTCTTAATATTAATGTTAATTTACTATTAAATTGTAAAAAATGGAAAACTAATATCAAAAAGTATATTATTATCCTAGTCCTACTGACATACAGCATTCTAAACCAGTAACTAAAATTAGAGTTTTCAATTTCCAGCATATAGTAACCATTGCAATCTCAATCTATACTATACATATCTCCGCCTAAATATTATTATTATTTTTATATTATTATTATTATTATTATTTAGTATTATATTATTATTTTATTATTATTATATTATTATATTATTTTATAATATTATTATTATTATTATATTATTATTATTATTATTCCACAAAGATCTACAACACAAATAACGCGTGCGATCACGTCGCCTGAGGTCCACACTAAACTTGGTAGGTAAATTGCTCTTACCAGTAACCTAACATTACGCAATTTTTAGTACGCTCAAGGGTAACAAACTGTATTTGCTAAGCCATCACGGTCAAGCCAATGAAATTCGAGGAATGACTCATTAATTTTAATAACTTTTGACACATGAGAAGGGCTAACGAGATTTATATTTTGTCCTTACTTACATCTGTTTAGCGTCACATAGTTTATTTATATTATATTTGATTATTATTTATTATTATTATTATTTATTTTATTTTGATTATTTATTTTTTTATATCAACTATATTTATCATGAACAATAACAAACCTAAATACCACACACACACACCACACACCACACCACACACACCACACCACCCACACACACACCACACACACACACCACACACAAAAAAATAGGCACTTTACTTAATACATTAGACTGGCAATCATCGTACTAACTTACTGATCACATGACTGCTAATTCTATGATGTCAAGCAGATATTGTAACATTTTCTAAACGTCGCTGGAAGACTTTACATTTTTCACGTTTAATATAAACATTTTCGTTTTGTTATGTATTTTTTTTACGTTTCTATTATTCTTTATATATATAATTGTGTAAAAGTTATTTATTTATTTATTATTTTAGTTTTATTTATTTTTATTTTATTTATTTAAAATAATCTATATATTTTTTAAAAACTTTTATTTATTTTTGCTTATTCTGTTTAAAAGATTTTGTTTTAACTAAAATTTATTTCATTTTATGTTTATAACTTAAAAAATTTTGCGTTTTTACATACCCTAAAGCAGTAAATCAGTAAATCAGTAAATCAAACCACCCACCCCACCCTCCTACCCTTCCATGATCTATTGATTCAAGTCATTTCGAGTATCATTTTTGGATGGGAAACATAACATAAAATAAAGTTCTTTGAATAAAATATTAAACGAATTATGCTAACGTAGCAAAAGTTTTCACACATTAATAAAGCTAACATAACATCACCTGAACTAAGAATATAATGTACAACAACAAACCTAGCATACCTTAAGCACGAATAAACAGCTAACATCAACAAAGTTCCACACTTAACAACAGTAAAGTAACTAACATAGCATACAAAAACGTAACTTATTCACACTTTGTCAAGCATATCTCTAACATTTCAATGTTAATTTTACATTAACATTGTAATATTTAACAAAATTTTATCATAACCTTGTCTAATTATCATACAGACCTACGAATATATGCTAGCGTAACAAATTTTTTACATTAATAAAGCTAACATAACATAACCTGAACTAAGAATATAATCTACAACGACAAACCTAACACACCTTACGCATGAGTAAACTACTAACATTAACAAAGTTCCACGCTTAACAACAGTAAAGTAACTAACATAGCATACAAAAACGTAACCTATTCATACTTTGTCAAGCATATCTTTAACATATCAATGTTTATTCTACCATTAACTTCATAAGATTTAACAAAAATTTATTCATAATTAATTCTAGAAACTCAAAACCCGAATCAATTGCAAACATTCAAAGTTTATCCAAACATAACATAAAATAAGTTCATTGAATAAAATATCATAGTAAAGTGTAATAGTTTACTGATCCTAAAGCAGTAAAGCAGTAAATCAGTAAATCAATCCACCAGCCCCACCCTCCCCACCCTTCCATGATCTATTGATCTATTGAATCAGTAAACTATTACATACTATGATTATTTTATTCAATGACTTATTTTATGTTATGTTTGGAAAACTTGATATGTTGCAATATTCGTTGGGAATTATTGCTAGTTAGGTAAGTTGTTATGATAAATTTTTGTTAAATATTATGAAGTTAATGTAGAAATAACATTGATATGTTAGAGATATGCTTGACAAAGTATGAATAGGTTACGTTTTTGTATGCTATGTTAGTTACTTTACTGTTGTTAAGCGTGGAACTTTGTTAATGTTAGTAGTTTACTCATGCGTAAGGTGTGTTAGGTTTGTCGTTTGTAGAGTTATATTCTTAGTTCAGTTATGTTATGTTAGCTTTATTAATGTAAAAAATTTGTTACGCTCAGCATATATTTCGTAGGTCTGTATGATGAATTAGACAAAGTGTTTATGATAAAAATTTTTTTTAAATATACAAATTTTTAATGTAAATTAACATTGAAATGTTAGAAATATGTTGACAAAGTGTTATGTTACGTTTTTGTGTTATTGCTATGTTAGTTTACTTTTTACTGTTGGTTAAGTGTGGAATTTGTTGCATTGTTAGCTGTTTATTTCGTGCTTAAGGTATGCAGGTTTGTTTGTGGGGTAAATTATTTCTGTAGTGTTCAGTGTGATGTTATGGTTAGCTTTATTAATGGAAAACTTTGCTACGTTAGCATATATTCGTTGATCAGTGCATAAAGAACTTTATTTTTATGTTATGTTTCCCTCAAAATGATACTCGAAATGACTTGAATCTATAGATCAATAGATCATAGATTGGGAGGGTCGGGAGGTGGCTGGTGGTTTTTATTTACTGATTTATTGATTTACTGCGTTTAGGGTATGTAAAAACGCAAAAAAATTTTAAGTTATAAACAATTAAATGAAATAAATTTTTTAGTTTTAAAACAAAAATCTTTAAACAGAATAAGCAAAAAGAAATAAAAGTTTTTAAAAAAAAAAATATAATAGATTATTTTTTAAAATAAAATAAAATAAAAAATAAATAAAACTAAAAAATATAATAAATAAACTAACTTAACAAAATTATAAAATATAACAGAATAATAGAACGTTAAAAGAAAATACATAACAAAACGAAATGTTTATATTAAACGTGAAAAATGTAAATGTCTTCCAGCGACCGTTTTAGAAAATGTTACACATCTCTTGACATCATAGAAATAGCAGTCATGTGATCAGTAAGTTAGTACTCGATGATTGCCAGTCTAATGTATATTAAGTAAAAGTGTCTTATTAATTTATTGTGTGTGTCTTATGTTGTGGGTGTGTTGTGGTGTGTGTGGTGTTGTGTGTGTGTTGTGTGTGTGTGTGTGGTATGGTTAGTTTGTTATGTTCATTTACATATATAGTTGATATAATTAATAATAATTAATTAATAATAATAATAATAATAATAATAATTAATAATAATAAATAATAATATAATAATAATAATAATAACTACTGTTTAAGATAAAAACAGATGTAAGTAAGGGACAAAAAGTAATAATCTCGTTACCCTTCCTCATGTGTCAAAGATATTTAAGGATTATTGAGTCATTCCTCGAATTTTTCATTGGCTGACCGTGATGGCTTAGCAAATTACAGTTCTCTGATTGGTTACCTTGGAGCGTACTAAAATTGCGTAATGTTTAGGTGTCTGGTAGAGAGAGCAATTTACCTACCAATGTTTAGTTGTGAGACCTGCAGGCGAAGTGATCGCACGCGTTATGGTATTGTGAGATCTATGTGGAATAATAATAAGTTAATAATAATAATAATAAATCAATAATAATATATAATATAATAATAATACATAATATAATAATAATAATAATAATAATAATATAATAATATTTTGTGCGTTGTGTATTAGGTAAGGATTTGAAGATGGCCTATGTTGACTTCTGGCTGGTAAGTTGAAACTTCTAACTTTAGTTACCTTGTTAATGAATGCTGTATGTTAGTTAGGCTAGGATGAGATATATTTTTGTTTAGTTTTTTTAATATTCAATTTAATGTAAAATTAACATAATATTTTAGAGATATGTTTGAAAAAAAGTGTTGTATATTTTCATTTAACTTGAACGTTAAATATATTTAACAACAACAACAACATCAACAACTGCCACAAATGCAACAACAAACGCACATTTCACAAACAACAAACTACAGGCAAAGAATTTATTTTGTTATGGTTATACCAAAAATTATGGGACATGAATCAATAATCGAATAGATCAATAGATCAATAGATCATAGATGGGTAGGAGGGTATGGAGGACAGTTTGATTTACTGATTTACTGATTTACTGCTTTAGGGTATGTAAAAATGAATTTTTTTTAGTTATTAAAACATAAAAAGAATAAATTTTTTAGTAAAAACAAAATGTTTAAAGAAAACAAAACAAAATAAATAAAAGTTTTTATGTTATGTTATACAAAATATGACTTGAATCAATAGATCAATAGATCAATAGATCAATAGATCAATAGATCATGGATGGGTAGGAGGATAGAGTGGGTGGTTTGATTAACTGATTTACTGATTTACTGCTTTAGGGTATGTAAAAATGCAAATTTTTTAAGTTATAAACATAAAAAGAATAAATTTTTTAGTAAAAACAAAATGTTTAAAGAAAACAAAACAAAATAAATAAAGTTTTATGTTATGTCTATTACAAAATATACTCGAAATGTGACCTAGATCAATAGATCAATAGATCAATAGATTCAGTAGGAAGGGAGGGCAGTTGATTAACTGATTTACTGATTTACTGATTTAGGGTATGTAAAAATGCAAATTTTTTAAGTTATAAACATAAAAAGAATAAATTTTTTAGTAAAAACATAATGTTTAAAGAATAACAAAACAAAATAAATAAAAGTTTTTGTTTTATGTTACACAAAATATGACTTGAATCAATAGATCAATAGATCAATAGATCATGGATGGGTGGGAGGGTGGCTGGAGGGTAGTTTGATTAACTGATTTACTGATTTACTGCTTTACTGCTTTACTGATTTACTGATTTACTGATTTACTGATTTACTGATTTACTGCTTTAGGGTATGTAAAACATAACAATTTTAATAAAAAAATATGACTTGAATCAATATATCAATAGATCAATAGATCAATAGATCAATAGATCAATAGATCACGAATGGGTAGGAGGGTGACTGGAGGGCAGTTTGATTAACTGATTTACTGATTTACTGCTTTAGGGTATGTAAAACATAACAATTTTAATAAAAAATATGACTTGAATCAATGGATCAATAGATCATAGATGGGTATGAGGGTGACTGGAGGGCAGTTTGATTTAACTGATTTACTGCTTTAGGGCATGTAAAACATAACAATTTTAAATTATAAAATGACTTTGAATCAAATAGATCAATAGATCATAGATGGGTATGAGGGTGTCTGGAAGACAGTTTGATTAACTGATTACTGATTTACTGCTTTAGGGTATGTAAAAATGCAAATTTTTTTAAGTTATAAACATAAAAAGAATAAATTTTTAGTAAAAAACAAAATGTTTAAAGAAACAAAACAAAATAAATAAAAAAGGTTTTTGTGTTACGTTATACAAAATATGACTTGAATCAATAGATCAATAGATCAATAGATCAATAGATCAATAGATCATGGATGGGTAGGAGGGCAGTTTGATTTACTGATTTACTGATTTACTGCTTTAGGGTATGTAAAAATGCAAATTTTATTTTAAGTTATAAACATAAAAAGCAAATTTTTTTTAGTAAAAACAAAATGTTTTAAGCAAATAAAATTTAAAAAGTAATTAAAAAAAAATTAAATTGAAAGCAAAAATTAAAAACATAAAGAATAAATGTTAAAATGAAACTTATAATAAATAAAAAATGAGCAAAACTATAATATTTTAGTTGGACGAATATAAAAAGAGAAAACGAGATTTTGAAAATCTTTTGAAAATTTTAAAAATCGTTTACTAACTCAGCACCGTACCGGCTCCAGCACCGGTGGCTGTACCAACTCTGTCTTCTTCTCTGTCTCCTTTCTCCATCCCTCCTCCTTCCTTCTCCATCTTCTCTTATGCACACCGTGCATTTCTACTTCTTCTTATTTCATTAGGACCCACCTCGGAGGGTTCCAAACACCATTCTTCCTCCTTTCTCGTTTCTTCTTTTCCTCCTTCCTCATTTCCTCCTTCTCCTCCTTTTCTATTCCTTCCTTCTTCCTCCACCCTTCTCTTATCACTCGTGCATTTCTTCTTCTTCTTTATATATAATATATTATATATTATATATATATATATATATATATATATATATATATATATATATATATATATATATATATAAAAGTTTTGTGTGTGTGTGTGTGTGTGTGTGTGTGTGTGTGTGTGTGTGTGTAGGCGTGTGCGTGTGCGTGCGCGGGCGCGTATGCGTGTATATTTTCCCTTGCATGGACGTATTCTCTAAGCATATATATATATATATATATATATATATATATATTATATATATATATATATATATAGATATATATATATATTATTATATTATTATATATATATATATATATATATATATATTTATTTTTTTTTTTAATTTTTATTTTTTAATTTTTTTTTTTTTTTTTTTTATTTTTTTTTTTTTTTTTTTTTTTTTTTTTTTTTTTTTTTTTTTTTTTTTTTTTTTTTTTTTTTATTTATTTATTAATTTATTTATTAATTAATTAATTAGATTAATTAATTAATTAATTAATTATTTAATTAATTAATTTTTAATATTTTATTATTAAATTAATTCATTTTATTGTTTCGAAAAAAACCTGCGGTTTTTTCGTGTACGTATTTTATGTACGTACGTACATACGTACACACCGTTACTTCCGGACGGGTCGATCGTTTACTTCCGGTTTTACTTCCGGCATCCAATATTCTTCCTCAACTACAGCGATATTTCGAATGAAAGTTATTAAATTTACTTTAGATTATATTTTCAGTCAACCAGAGCACGTTAGAAAGACATTAAAACATCGATTTGGGGTTAAAAAACATCGATAAATCGATTGAAACCATCAATAAATGATCTTATCGATCATTTAAAAAACCTTCTAGGAACCAAAAAAAAAACCCTTTGGAGGGCTAAGCCCCCTTTTTGGGGGTAAAACCCTTGAGTTCAGGCTCAAAAGCTCTTAAGTCGGTCTTCCAGACCTTAAATTCGGTCTCACCGACCTTAAAAATCCTAACCTTGACACGTCAAGCTTAAAACAAATGTTGCAAATGTTGTTCAACATTTGCAAACATTGCATGCAACATTGTCTTGCAACTTTCCGGATGTTCAAGTTTGGCTGCAGTTTACCACCTATACTACTATCATATATATATATATATATAAGATTATATTAT
>JABUQX010082868.1:15000-27500 GCA_015478945.1 Trachelipus rathkii | reverse complement strand
GAAGTTCCGGCTCCGGATCCGACTCCGGATCCGGATCCATCAAAGGTTCCTGCACTTTTTGAAAACTTGTTAAGCACTTCTTGTTTCAATAAATTTTTCACTTAAAAAAAATATTTCTTAAAAAAATCTCATACCCAGGCACCTGGCTCTAATTCTAATTTAATCTATCTCGGAATCGGACTAAGGTTCTGTACTAATTGAAAATTGTTAAACACGTCTCTCTTCTGGCAATACATTTTTTGCCTAAAAAGATATTTTTTGAAAGACCGTAACGATCAGCTCCGGCTCCGGCTCCGGCTCAGCTCCAACACCGGCTCCGAGTTCGGCTTCGGCTTCGGATCTGACGAATGTTTCTGCACTATTGGAAATTGTTCCGGCACTTCTTCTATCAATAAAATTTTTCACAAAAAAAATATTTTTCAAAAAATTTCATAACGGCTCCGACTTCAACTCCGCTCCGACTCCGACTCCGAATCGGATTCGATTAAGGATTCTGCACTATTGGAAAATTGCTTCAGCAAGTTTTTTTTTGGGGGTTTTTTTTTTTTTCTTCTGAATAATTTATTCATCTAAGAAAATAATTCTCTTGAAAAAAACTTATACCAAGGAAAAGGCTCCGAATCTGGATCCCGATCCGGACCTCGGGACCCGACTAAGGTTTCTGCACTATTTGAATTTTGTTCAACCCCTCTCTTGGAATTAAATTGTCAACTAAAAAATATTTTTTTGAAAAATTAATTTACATACCATGGCTCCGTCTCTTGACTCCAGCTCGGCTCCTACTCAGCTGCCGGACTTCACTTTCGGCTACCGGATCTGACTAAGGTTTCTGAACTATTTGAAAATAGTTCAGTAAGTCTTTTGGCAATAAGTTTTTCACCTAAAAAATATTTTTTTTTTTAAAAATTCAACCCAGAATCCGGCTCCGCTCCGGATCCGGACTAAGGTTCTGACTATTTTGACAAATTGTTCGCACGATCTTCAATCAAAAAAAGTTTTCACTAAAAAAATATTTTTCGAAAAAAAAATAAGACTCCGGCTCCGACTCCATCTCCGACTTTGAATCCGGCTCCGGCTCCGACTGCAAATCCGGATCCGATTAAGGATTCTGCACTTATTTTGAAAATTGTTCAGCAAGTCTTCTGGAAATAATTTTTCATCTAAGAAAATATTTCTTGAAAAAACTTTACCAGGATCCGTCTCCGAATCCGGATCCGGATCCGGATCGGACCTGACTAAGGTTTCTGCACTATTTGAAAACAGTTCAGCTCGTCTTCTGGCATTAAATTTTTCACTCAAAAAAAATATTTTTGTGAAATGTGTATTACTGTGGTCTGCGGCTCGCGCTCCGGTCCGGCTCCGGCTCCGGCTCCGGCTCGGCTCCGGCTCCGGCTTCGACTTCACCTTCGGCTCCGGATCGACTAAGGCTTCTGCACTATTTGAATAATTGTTCAGGACTTCTTCTGGCAATAAATTTTTCATCTAAAAAAATATTCTTCTGATAAAAAATTTATACTGACTCTGGCTCGCGACTGACTCCGGCTCAACTTCGAGATCCGGGAACCGTCGACAGTATTTTACATAATTAACAATGCTGGTCATCACAGTCTTATGACCAACTATTTTTCACTAAAAAAAATTTTTCTTAAAAAAAAATTTGATCTATACCCAGAATCCGGCTCCGAATCTCGGCTCCCGCTCCGGATCCGGATCCACCTAAGGTTTCTGCACTATTTGAAAATTGTTCAGCGCTTCTTTTCTGGCAATAATTTTTTCACTAAAAAAATATTTTTCGGAAAAAAAAAATCAAACTACGGCACCGGCTTCTGACTTTCGGGCTCACTTCGGACTCCGGCTCCGACTCGGATCCGGATCGACTAAGGATTCTGAACTATGTTAAAAATGTTCAGTACCGTCTTTGGCATTAAAAGTTTTTCACCTAAAAATTTTTTTTTTTTGGTTTAAAAATTCATACCCAGCTCCGGCTCCGGCTCCGGCTCCGGCTCCGGCTCCGACTTCACCCTCGCGGGTCCGGATCTGACTAAGGTTTCTGTACTATTTGAAAATTGTTCAGTACGTCTTCTGGCATTAAATTTTTCACCTAAAAATATATTTTTAGAAAAAAAATCATACCCAGGATCCGGCTCCGGCTCCGGCTCCGGCTCCGGCTCCGGCTCCGGCTCCGGCTCCAGCTCCAACTTCGCTTTCAGCTCCGATCCGGATAAGGTTTCTCACTATTTGAAAATTGTTCAGCAGATCTTCTAAAAAAAATATTCTTCCCGAAAAGACAAATCATACTCCGGCTCGGCTCGAACTTCGACCGGCTCGGACTTTCGGATCGGATCCGATCCGACTAAGGATCTGTTACTATTTGAAAATTGTCAGCACATCTTCTCCCAATAAATTTTTCATCTAAATAAAATTATTCATTGAAAATGTCCGAAGTATACGAGGCTCCTGGCTTTAGGCTCCGGCTCCGGCTCCTGCTCCGGCTCCTGCTCCGGCTCCGGCTCCGGCTTCGGCTTCGGCTCCGGCTCCGGCTCCATTTATTTGAGTCAGTAAAATCCGAAAAATGAGCTAGAGGTTGAGAATATGAAAAAAAATTAGATTTTCTATAATTATAAATAAAACATTTTTTGATCCTAAACCTGGAATTGCAAATTTGACTAGAATTGAAATTTTTTAGTTCGACACCTCTCTAAATAAATTTCTGTATCTAAAAAACTATTTAGAATTTTTAAAAAATAATACACCATGATGTTCAGGGAGGAATTTTTCTACTAATTTAGATAATAAAAAAAAATTGTGAAAATTTTGATTTTGCTTTCAAAAAGTAGGGGGGTCTAGTTATGAAGTCTCCCCTTAATGTATGAACTAAGAATAGGGTAAATATGTATATCGTGTTCTATTATATATTCGAAAATTAAAGGTTTATTTTTGTCCTCCTTCTTCATTTGAAAATTGCTAAGTTTACACAGAAAAGGTTATTAAAAGATTGTGACTGATTGTCGATGACAGTTGAATCCGGCAACAATACCACTATATCATTTTCTTTTTCAGTATTCATTTTTTCATGTTTCAAAATTACAACTAAAATTATTAAAAAAAATATAGTAAATTTTAGTATAACTTTCTCTCTCTCTCTCTCTCTCTCTCTCTCTCTAATATATATATATTATTATCATAATTCATATAGTAATATATATATATAAATATATTATATATTTAAATTTAAAATACTCTAACATATATATAATTATTATATGTATTATATACTATATATATATTAAATAAGTTTTTTTTATTTAATTTTTTAAAAAAAATTGGCTTCATTTATTTTGCTTCAATATTTATTGCAAAGGGGCAAATCTACTTATGAGTAGAGTTGAAAAATTTAGATTTTATGACGTGTTGAGGAGGAGGGCTTGGTGGAAAAATCCTCAAAATAGAAAAAATAAGAATAAGGTTTCTTTTACGTTGCCATGACAACCAGTGTTTTGAAAGCATTATAATTATGCTTTCTTGGAGGCACAAGTCGAAATTCCTCCAGTCAATGATCCTTATGAAAAATAATTTTTCGGAAGAGAATACATGATCTTAATGTAAAATTAGCGTTCTTTGTATAACATTTTAAACATTATTTTAATAATAATACCTTTAAATTTGAATGGATTTTATTACATTAGTTGCTTTCATTTTTTTTTAGAGGAGGGCCCGGCCTCCTGTGCTTCCCCCGTAAAACCCCAGCGCGATATATATATATACTATATATTATATATATATATATATATATATAATATATATATATATATATATATATATATAATATATATATCTATATATATATTATATATATATATTATATATATATATATATATTATTATATATATATATATTATATATATTATACTTTTAGAACACTTTTTATAGATTTTATTTGGGAGTGAAAGTTCCTTTTCAAATTGATCGAGTTAGAGCAAATATATTGCATATTTGATACCGTAATTCAAATTGAAACGACAAGTTCGTAATTAAAAAAAAAAACAAACAATATAAAAAATAAAAAATTCTTCAAAAGGCGTTGGATGCCTTTCCCCCTACCACAAAACAACCTTCAGAAAAACAGATACATAAAAAAAAAAACGGAAAAAAACAGTTTAAAACAAAACTGTATCTTAGGTATTTCATGCAAGCACTTCACTTTTTCTATGATTTAAACAAATTCGGAAGAGTTATTTTACTTAGAATAAAATTTAAATATTTGAAAAGCTTTAAAAAGAAAGGATGTATAGCCTTAGCGTGTTCTTTAATATAATATATATATATATATATATATAACGACATACATATTTCTTTAGAACTATACAAATGTTTATATATATATATATATATATATTAATATTATATATATATTATTTTTTTATATATATATAATTTTTATATTTATTATTATTATATATTTATTATATATATTAATGTTTTTTATTTTATCTATATTTTATTTTTTCATTCCGGGTTTGGGCCTTTGCTCCCCTCTATATCATCTTTTGCGATGCTCCTATTCGCTTTTTTCTCAGAGTGATCCGGGTAGGAATTTTTTTTAAATAAAAATTGTTCCCAAAAATTTATAATAATTATTGAAATAAACGAGGAATTAAAATAAAAGAACTTGGAAAAAAAATCAAATTCACATTATAATAATAATAATAATATATAATTAATAATAATTATAATTATAATAAAATAAATAGAATTTATTAATAATAATATAATAATGCAATTTAATAATAATTAATAATAAGAATATATAATAATAAATAATAATTAATAATAAAATAATTAATTAATAATATTAAGATTTGATGCTTTTTCAAGCCTCCTTGAAAATATTTCTTTCAACAGAAGAAATTTTCTTTAAAATTATTCTTGAATAAAATTTAAAACAATTGATTTTAGTATAGTACCAAGCTTTCGTCCACACTCGGTGACATTTTCAAGGAATAAAATTTTATTTTAATTATTTTAACAATTTTGATTAAATAAATATCGTATGTAAACTAAATAAACAAAATAAATAAATAAAATTTAATAATTTAAAAGTTAGAAAAGTTAAGCTTACATTAAAGCTTTTTGTCATTTAAAGATGTTCAAAAAATGGACATTTCTTTATATTTTATGTTTATCATTGGTTTATGTTTCCTTAGAGCAACGATTCCCCTAGTCGCATAATTTCATAAAAATTCATTGACTCATTCTTGTGGAGAAGCCTTCTTTTATGCTGTTATCGGGATTTTTGTGGTGTGCTTCTTCTTCTTTTTTAAAATGTTGAAATATTTTTCTCGGCTTTTACTTATGCTGCGACATTCTCATTGTTGAGGGTATTCGTTGTGTTTCCGATATAAGAGGCGGTTACATCCACTTTCCGAACATTGAAATCGGTACACACTTACTACTTCCCACCATCGTGAAAGCGCTTTCACGGAGTAGAGAAGCACGAGCCAATATTCAAATAGGCTTATTAGTAACAATCTTAATATAAGCTTCTTCCCGTCTTTTGCTTAATATGCTCTTTTAAAAATTAATTTTAATTTTTCTCTTCATCTTTTTTCTGACTGATATTTTCAGTTTTATAATATAATACGAGCTTGTCGTTTTCGTTTTCATTCATGGTATTGGTAAGTAAATATATTTAAGTGTTCTTTATGGTTTTCTCTATAATATACTTGGGAAGTTATGTTTATTAGATTCTGTGTTATTTCTTGTTAATTTCTTTTATCAAAGAAGGGTCCAATCATGACGATATTCTTTAAATGCTCGATGAACAAAGTCTTTTTATGGTAGCAATTTGTAATTTAGAGGAGTGAAAGAGTCGAAATTCAAGTATGTTCCTTTATCTGTAGGTTTAACGTAGACGCTTCTATCAATTTTTCCATCCTCTTTAATTTTAATTAACATCTAAAAAATTAATGTAGTTATTTTTTGTTTCTTTCAAAAAGTAATTTTAAACCACTGAAAATCTTCTGATTTTGGATTTGAACTCTTGAATATGTTCTGGATCGTTAAATATTACGTAGACGACACCTTTGTAATATTTAACGATCCAGAACATATTCAAGAGTTCAAATCCAAAATAGAAGATCTCAGTGGTTTAAAATTTACTTTTGAAAGAACAAAAAATAACTACATTAATTTCTTAGATGTTAATATTAAAATTAAAGCGGATGGAAAAATTGATAGAAGCGTCTACGTTAAATCTACAGATAAAGAAATAACTTGAATTTCGACTCTTTCACTCCTCTAAATTACAAATTGCTACCATAAAGACCTTATGGTTCATCGAGCATTTAAGATATCGTCTGATTAGACCCTTTTTGATATAGATAAAAGAATAACGCAGAATCTAATAAACAAAACTTCCCCCAGTATATTATAGAGAAAAACTATAAAGAACACTTTAAATAATTATTTACCAATACCATGAATGAAAACGAGAAACGACAAGCTCGTATTATTATAAAACTGAAAAATTTCAGTCAGAAAAAAGATGAAGGGGAACAAAATTAAAATTAATTTTAAAGAGCATATTAAAGCAAAAGACGGGCAAGAAGCTTATATTAAGATCGGACTATATAAGCCATTGAAATTGAGCTCGGGCTTCTCTACTCGTGAAGCTTTCGGATGATGGGAGTAGTAACGTTGTGTACCGATTTCAATGTTCTGAAAAGTCGGATTGTAACCCCTCTTATATCGGATACACAACGAATACCCTCAACATGAGAATGTCGCAGAATAAAGTTTAACCCGAGCAAAATATTTCAACATTTTTAAAGAAGAACACCACAAAAAATCCCGATAACAGCATAAAGAGGCTTCTCCATCATAACAAGAAAAAATGATTTTATGAATTGCGACTAGGGGAATCGTTGCTCTTAAGTAAACATAAACCAATGATAAACATAAATATAACGAAATGTCCAAATTTTAGAAAATCTTTAAATTACAAAAATTCAATTTGTTAACTTTTCCAACTTTGTACAAAATTTGTAATTATTTATTTATTATTGGCTATTAGTTTAGTGATAAATTTTTATTTTTATTCAAAATTCTTGACAATATTTTTTTAAATTATCCTTTTCTTCCTTGAAAAGTGTCCGAGTGTTACGGACGAAAAGCTTGGTACTATACTTAAATCAATTGTTTTTATTTTATTCAAGAATAATTTAAAGAAAATTTCTTCTGTTGAAAGAAATATTTTCAGGAGGCTTGAAAAAGCATCAAAATCTTACATTAAAATAAATGCTGATATTGAGTTTTTAATAATAATAATAATAATAAATAAATAAATAAAAGCTTACAAAAAATTTCAAGAAAAAATAAATATTTAAACTTTTAAACTAAAAGAAAACAAGTTGTATATATTATTTTTGTTCTTCAACCTCATATTTAAAATTTATTTATTTCAAAATAAATCTTACGAAAGTATTGATATAATAGAAAAAATGAAATGCACGAAAGCTTATTACTTTGTTCTCTTTATATATTTTTTTTATTTATTTTTATTTATTTATTTATTTATTATTTTTATTATCTATTAATATACTATTAATTTTTGTCCCCTGCAATTTCGACGTTTTATTTTGCCCATAAAATATCGATATATCGATATATATCGATATTTTATTGAAATTATCATATACAATTACATATAAATATATACGATTATATACGATAATTAATTTTAACTACATCGAATTTTCCTTGTAAAATAACGATATATATATATATGAAAAAATTTACAATAATTAATTTGAAGCTTCACAAAAAATTATAATTAAAATTAAAATAGACAAATTTAAGTTTTATATAAATAAATATTAAATAGACTGAATATAAATAAAAAAAAAATAAAAAATTAATAAGAAAAGTATTTGAAAACAAAATTAAGGATATATACGGTATATATATAGATGGTAGGACACACTAAACGTGTCAGAAGTTATAAAATAAAAAAAAAACCACAAATACTAAGTTTATAAAATTAAATTTATTAATAGGACGTTTCGTGGACGTGACTGCCCCCTTCATTCAGCTAAGTATGAAGTCATACTTAGCTGAATGAAGTGAACAGTCACGTCCACGAAACGTCCTATTAATAAATTTTATAAACTTAGTATTTGTGGAGTTTTTTCTTCCAAGGATATATATATATATATATATATATATATATTATATATCGATATATATATTATTATATATTATATATTTATATTATATTATATATATATATTATATATATATATACTATATATATATACATATATATTGTTTTATATATATATATATTTATATTTATAAATTATATATTATATATATATATATATATATATATATTACTATATATATATATAATTTAATATATATATATATATATAAAAGGAGAGTGTAGATCGCATTTCAGGCAAGCTGAAATCTTTGCGTTCCAGCTTCGCGTAGCTACATTGCTTGTTATTATTATTATTATTATTATTATTATTATTATTATTATTATTATTATTATTATTATTATTATTATTATTATTATTATTATTATTATTATTTTGGTAGTTTTCTAATGCTTTGCTTTGCTTTTCATTTTATCATTTCCTTTTATTCTATGTTTATTTAATATAAAGATGAGTTTCGAGCTTAGAATAAATGTTGTAAACTTTTCTCATTGTCTTGATAATGTTATTCAATAATTTACACAAAAAGTTTCAGATACGAACGAAGCAGAAATCGAAACTTAACATGGAGGGAAACAGTTATTGTCTGATTCTTTATCAACTTTCCAGGAAAAACAAAAACAAAATATTTTGTGAATATTCAGTTTGCATAAAGCTATTCAGTCTTTAAATCTATCTATCTATCTATCTATCTATCTATCTATCTATCTATCTATCTATCTATCTATCTATCTATCTATCTATCTATCTATGTATGTATGTATGTATTTATGTATGTATGTATGTATGTATGTATGTATGTATGTATGTATGTATGTATGTATGTATGTATGTATGTATGTATGTATGTATGTATGTATGTATGTATGTATGTATGTATGTATGTTTCTATTTTTCTATCTATCTTTCTATTTTTCTATCTTTCTATTTTTCTATCTTTCTAATGAAAGCAGATATTTTATAGGAATTATATGATAAGTAATCACTTGTATATAATGTTGAATTATTTATAACATGAAAAATGTTTCCTGGATACAAATGTTGTTAATAAAATTCAATTCATTTATATATTCATATTCCGTAATAAAATAAAAATGTTTTACTTTAAGTTTGTGGTAATAACCAGTGTTTTAATATTTTGGTCAATCTCATACGTCAAGGTTTTTTTGAAGGAAAGTTTCGATTTCATTTTCACTATATTCATAAAAGTCTTTTTTACCTAAATTGCTTAATATTCATCCAATTAAAACTAATTAAAAATCAAATTGTATCATTTTGATATTCTCGAAAGTCTAATTTCGTAATATTTTCTGTTGCACTTACCGTTTGTAAAAGAATGTTATTTTAAAATTTCATTTTTTTTCAAAAAAACCATATCGAGCCTTAGGGACTTTTGGATTGACTCCAAAAGTGAACTAAGGTTAGAAGCGTCTATTTAGTGGATTCTACTGTAATGAATTTATGCTATTTAGCCTTAATGCAAATTTAACAAGAATTTTTTTTGCCCCAAGTTAAAGTAAAAATTAAAAATTATTTTTTGCAATAACTTTTATTACTTGTCCTATTAACATGATGTTTTTAGAGAATATTTAGCTGGGGGAGATACATCCTTTTTATTTAGAACAAATTTTTACATACCTAATTTTTTACCTCTGTTCATGGAAAAAAAAAAATTTAATCTTTTGCAACCTTTTAAAAAAATATTGGGTGTACAAAAGACTATTCAACTAAAATAGATGTCATATTACCAACTTAACATGCTCTGAAAGAAGTTGCATGTCAATCGTTTAAGTAATAAAAATTTTCGCCAAAAATCATTTTCACTTTATACTTTTGCAAGGTGTTAAAACCTGACATAACATGGCAACATGGCAAAAAAGCTTAAGTTCATCACAGAAGAATACGCTAAATAGAAATATCAAACCATAGTTCACTTTTCGAGTCAATTTAAAAAGCCATAAATGCACGCTATAATGTTTTTTTGAAAAAGTGCCAAAATGAAAGACTGAAATTCTTGGACAAACGGTCAGTGCCACAGAAAATCTTTCGAAATAAAATTTTGATGCTCCCTAAATGCCACATTTTGATTTTCTCTGGCATCAAATTGTGGATGAAAAAAAAAAAAAAAAAAAAAAAAAAAAAAAAAAAAAAAAAAAAAAAAAAAAAAAAAAAAAAAAAAAAAAAATGAACAAAATAAATCAAACCCTCCCCATATGAATATGAGTTTCCTGAGAAATTAATTTTTTAAAATAATGGTAAAATTCTTTTAATTTACTTAAAAAAGAAAACATAAAATTTATTAACAAAATTAAATTTCAAGAAAAATATAATTTTAATTGGTCATTTTATAAGGGGGTGGAAACCTTATATACCAAGATAGCAGATCAAAAATTATTAGTACCTGCAATAAGCAAAGCATTTATTATTATTATTATTATTATTATTATTATTATTATTATTATTATTATTATTATTATTATTATTATTATTATTATTATTATTATTATTATTATTATTATTATATTATATTAATCATTATTAATTATTATTATATTTTATTATATTTATTAATTATTATTAATTATTATTATTATTATTATTATTATTATTATTATTATTATTATTCGATTCGAGTATTAGAACCTTCGATCTCGCGGGAGGGGAAACTACACTTCACAACTATATATATATATATATATATATATATATATTTATATATATATATAATTTAATATAATATATATTATGTAATATATTACATAATATATATCTATATATAATATATTATATATATATATACGTACATGTATTGTACAATATAACATATATATACATGCAAGTATATCATCTATAGATTTGAATATAAATATATATATATATATATATATATATATATATATTATATATATATATATATATATATATTATATATATATAGTTTCAAAATCAAAATAGCTTAGGACGCCAATAGCAATAATATGATTACAATGCCTTAATTAAAAGAGTCTAGTGAATTTCTTTTGAATAGAAGAAAATTAAGTTCTTAGATATTTATCATAAATTTATTTAAGAATGGTAGCAAAAGCTTGAGTTTATATATATATATATATATATATATATATATATATATATATATTATAATATATATTACTATATATATATATATATATATATAGTATATATATATAATAAATATTATTATATATATATATATACTATATATATAATATATATATATATATATATATATATATAATTTATTTATATATATATATATATATATAAATATATAATATATATATAATATATATATATATAATATATATTATATATATACTATATATATATATACAGTATATATATATATTATATAGATAATATTATATATATATATATAATATTATTTATATATATATTTATATATATTATATATATATTATTATATATATATATATATATATATATTATATATATATATAATTCTATATATATATTATATATATATATATATTTTTTTGATTTTCGAGATTTTTTCTAGTAAAATATATCTATGCATTTCTGGAAACGGAGTAAATTGATCATTCTTGAGGGATGGGGGCACCATAGATGGGGGAATAACAAGATTTCCTAAACATTTTTTAACAAATCTTAACTGCACCTTCTTCACATTAGCAGAAATCAAACTATGCATATATAGATGGAATTTTTTCCTTGTTAAGTAATCCAATCCGTTCGTATCGGGCCACATTATTTATGAAGATAAACTACTTTAACGCAGTATTTATTTTATATAGAAAGGAAAGCCCTTGGATTAAAATTTTTCCATTTATTTAGTTACACAAAAACAAAAAGACACATATTGATTAAAAAACAGATTCTTCACAAAAATAATTAAAAAATAATTAAAAAAAGTTACAATAATTGCGAGCTTTCGTCTCCATCAGGGAGACCTCTTCAGGCAAAGGAACAACGCATCTGAAGTCTGCCAACGTAGAAAGCACCTATTGTTAGTTGGTTATCTTCTTCAGAGAATTTTGGAAGTATCTTGAAGACTTCATATATTCATTTTGTAAATGGTCTAATTTTACCTCACCAGGTTGTTTATTAAAATTGTTCGAATTATAGATACAGAATGATTCAAGGATTCTTCTTGCATTTGTATTAGTAACATTTTTAATGTTTTGCATATTGTCGGTGATAATAAGATGATTAAAGGATCTTCTATGATATGTAAGAGCTGAATTAATACTGTCTTTTTTTTAAGTCTGCCAAGTGTT
>JABUQX010082868.1:0-5000 GCA_015478945.1 Trachelipus rathkii | reverse complement strand
CTAATATCATCATCTTTCACCTTAAAATAGTCCCATATAGGATTCGAAGTTTTAGGCATTATACTTTTTTTAATTTTATATTTATATCAAATCTGGAACAGCAATATATTAATAAGGATATAATTAAGAATAAGAAAATAATATAGAGTAGCATTACATACGTTTTAAAGTCTTATTTATAAGTATAAAAAAAATATGAATCAAGAAGAAATTAAAAATCGCAACCAAATTATTTTAACTTACATACGTTTTAAAGTTTTATTTATAAGTGTAAAAAAAATATGAATCAAGAAGAAATTAACAATCTCAACCAAATTATTTTAACTTACATACGTTTTAAAGTCTTATTTATAAGTATAAAAAAAATATGAATCAAGAAGATATTAAAAATCGCAACCAAATTATCTTAACTTATTTAATGAGGGAAAAAAATTGCGATTGGAGTGGGGCGAGCAGATAGATTACATATAAATAGGGCAGTTTTAAAGTCCTATTTATAAGTATAAAAAAAAAGAAAAAAAAATCAAAGTATTTAAAAAAACTTCACAGCAGTTAATGGTACTTTTAACTTATTATAAAAAAATATTAAATGCAGGCTCATATTTCTTGTCAGATACCAAAATCAAATCAAAAATAAAAATTAATCCTATAATACCGATCCGGGCTATCTTTTCTTTCCTGTAAAATTTTGCCCTTTTTAAATTTCATAAATATCTTTTCATAACCAAAAAAATATCCTATTCCGTTCACTTTAAAAAAAAAAAGGAAAAAAAAATCTCTGGCAAATTCCTTTAAATATAACTAAAAAATTTTGACCGTGAAAAGATTTTTCTTTCCTTTGATATAGGACGAGCTATGTTAGAGCCAAGTACCGCGTTGGTCTCAAAAAAAAAATTTCTACATCTACTTAGGGCCAAGTATCAAAAAACAAATATGCTAAAAAAAACTTAGGAAACTTTATTTATTTGTTAAGAATTTTCAGAAACCAAATAAATAAAATTTATAAAAAAAAAAATAATAAAGTAATAATTACCAGTGGAAAAAAAATGAGAAAGCACTATTAAGAGTATCACATGTAACTATAACCATTACCAAGTAATCAGGAATGACTTTTAGATGCGAAAGAGCTTCGTCGGTTGGGTTGGAGGGGGGGTGAACCGGGGAGAGGAAAAGGGAGGATTGTATTTCGTATGGGTGATAAAGAAAAAGACTCCAGTGTTAGCTGGAACACAGATGGTAATTTATTTTGGTAAATTTCTGTAGATTTAGGTAATTTAGATTGTGTTGAATGAAAAGTTATATAAATACAAATTTAAGAAATATTCCAGCTATTAAATAAAACAAAATTTAAGAATGGAAATCGTGAATAGAAGAAAAAGGGTACTTGGCACCTCTAAGAAAATTATCAGTTGGAGAAAGTAGAATGGAGAGGGGGGGGTTGGACATCGCTATCAGATTCGGGAGAGACATGAGACAGAACAAAATAAATAATAAAAGCAAAAAAAATGATGCAACTAGAAGATTCAAAAAAAGAAATTTTAAACTGCTAAAAATTTGGAAGGAGATGATAAAGAGAGAAAATTCTTTTCTCTTTATCTGACCTATAACAGAACTTTCCTGTGTATATAATATATCACTATATATTATATCATACATATATAATATATATATAATATATATATATATATATATATATACAGATTATATATATATATATATATAATATATTAGTATATATATATATACATATATATAATTATATACAGATATTATCATATATATATATATATATATATTTCTACACACATTTGTTTTATTTACAACATTCAATTTTTGATAATTTGCCGAAGCCAAAGCTTCGGCAGACAAAATTCCTTAGGCTTCGGCCTTCTGCTTCGCTTCGCGCTTCGTCAAAAATGCCGAAGCCGAAGCGAATATTCGCACATCCCTAATAATAACTATTATATTATAATATATATTATATATATATAATATATATATATATATTATATATATATTATATATATATATAGTATATATATACTACCAGTGCGTATTTAGGGAGCGGGGGCCACGGGGGGCCCATGCCCCCGAAATTTTTCTAGACACTTAACAAACTTATTTAAGCTAAATCATATCGTTAAATAATATAAGTTGCAGAAGTTAAATTAAGTTATATAATTCGTCGCTGTCAGGAACAAATACTCGTAAGTCAATTAGTTAAAACTTAAACTATAGAAACCAAATCAGAGAAAATGCAACACATAGAATTCAGCTGATTTTGAAGAATGTGCAGGTACCAAAACCTCTCAATGGGAAACTGCAACTGAGTATTGAAATTACTGTACTAAGAATTAACAAATTCCACAAAATACAGACCCAACATTCCTACTTCCGACCCACAGACTTATTATCGCACATGCATTTTTATACCATTTTTGAATGATTTAATATCAGCATTAGGAGAGAAGTTTTTAAATTTTCCTTTTGCAAAAGATCAAAGTAAATCGGAATAATCTGTCATAAGAGCTAGATAAAATGTTTGTATTGAAATTTTTACAAGGAAGATCTCGAAAGCGCAATTGAAGATTTAGTAAAAGCAAAATTGGATTTATGGAAGTTGAAATTTCATCACAGCACAGGTCGCTCAAAAGCAGCAATATATAGACTAGTTTCTTGTTCGCAGTCACAATTTCCAAATATTTTACATCTTGTTGCAAATACTGGCAATTTTACCGTGTTTAATGCTTCATATAGAAGAAGCTTCAACATTAATGACTTCTGAAAAAACCTACTGAGAAATACTATGGCAGATGAAAGTCTTCATTGGATTGCACCTTCTCTCTAACAATACATACGAAATATTGAAATAAAAATTGAAAATGTTATCTCGGACTTTGCTCACTATCATCTCATTGTCAGCGCGATTAAATATATAAACAATTTAGGTAGGATAATTTATAATTTCATATTAAATTCTTTCCCATTTTTTCTTAGGAATTTAATATTTTGTCCTTCCACTTTATATATATAATATCATATATATATATATATATATATTATAGATATATATATATATATATATAATATATATATATTCTCTCATACTGATATACCAACATTTAACTAATATTTTATATTAATAATATATACTATGTACTAGTTAACTAATATATATTACATCCCTATATAATAAATATATATATATCATAATTTACTACTGAACAGTTTTTTAAAGTTTAATGGCCTTCCGATTAAAACTAATTCTGGAATATACAGCCATCTTTGAATCTTAATTATAATTATTTAGTGAAGCTTCAAATTAAATTCATATGAGTAAATATTTTTATACATATATATTTATATATAATATAGCGTTATATTTACAGAATATTACGATGTTATAGTTTATAAATTATAATTATAATATCGTATATTAAATCGTATTATTATTATTATATATGTATATATTGTATATATGGATAATTTCAAATTAAATATCGCAATATATCTAGTATATAATATATCGATATTATATTTATGGGCAAAAATAAAACGTTCGAAAATGCAGGCGGACAAAAAATTTATAATATAGAGATTATTAAATAAAATAAATAATATTAATTAAATAAATATAAATAATATAAATAAAAATATAATTATAATATAAAAATCTAATATTAAAGTAGATAACAAAGTTTGCGTACTTTCGTGCATTTTCATTTTTTCTATTATATTAATACTTTCTGATTGCCGTATAGTATTTGAAAAAAATAAATTTAAATAGTGGAAGCTTTTTAAAAATTAATATTTAACGGTCTTTTAGGTTAGTTTAAATATTTATATATTTTTCGTAGATAATTATATATGTAAGTCTTTTATTATTATATATATATTATTAATTATATATTAAAAACTCTATAATATCTCAGCATTATTATTTAAATGATAAGATTTTGATGGCTTTTTCTAAGCCTCTCTGAGACAAATGATTCTTTGAAAATGGAAGAAAATATTTTCTTTAAATATATTCTATTGAATAAAATATAATAACAAATGGCATTATTATATAGTATACAGCTACCAAGCTTTCGTCCGATACACTTCGGACATTTTCAAGAAATAAATTATTTATTTTAATTATTTTAACTAATTTTGATATAAATTAAATATTATCGTGTATAACTAATAACTATATAAATAAATAAATAATATTAATTAATAATTTAATATAAGTTAGAAAAGTAACTTACATTTAACTTATTATGCATTTAAAGATGTATCAAAAATAAATTGGACATATATTCTGAGGTTAATATATATTTATTATTATCTAATTGGTTATATGTATTTACCTTCTAAGATCAACGATCCTTCCTTATTTGAGACCCCTATAATTACATAAAAAATTCATTTTTTTTTCTTGTTATGATGGAGAAGCCCTCTTTTATGCTTAGTTATCGGAATTTTGTGGTGGTTTCTTCTTAAAATGTTTAATATTATTGCTTACGGGTTTATTTATACTTATGACTGCCCGAATATTCTCATGTATTATAGTATATAGTATTCGTTGTGTATCCGATATAAGTGAATGAGTATACGTTACATATGTGATCCATACATTATTTTTACGAGTTAGATCTATATATATGAAATCTAGCGTATATACTCTCATACGTATTATACTTTAACTTCTCCACCATCCGAAAGCGCTTCTACGTAAGTTAAGAGAAGCACGAGCTCCAATTATATCAATATGGCTTTATAGTTACGATGCTTAAATAAGCTTCTTCTCGCGTCTATTGCTTTAATATATAGCTCTTAAAATTTATAATTTTTAATTTGTTCTACTTCATCATTTTTTCTGATCGAATTTTCAGTTTTTATATATAATATATACAGTACTTGTCGTTTCATTTCATTCATGCGTATTGCGTAAGTAAATATAAATTGATTCTTATAGTTTTTCAATATTCACTCTATAATAACTCTCTCTCTTG
>JABUQX010082867.1:0-22500 GCA_015478945.1 Trachelipus rathkii | reverse complement strand
GCGCCAAGGCTTCTTAATTTGTCTCATTTCTATAACTAAGGCTTTGCATTATTAATATGGTCTCTCACAAATTACAGTTAAGTCACCAAATAAAACAGTATATTATGAATTTTAATATATTTGATGGTCTGCCGGCCTTAAACGCGCCGGCAGCCCTCCACGTGCTTTCTCTTCTAACCCAGACAGACCTGCCCCCTAATCTCAGATCTTTAACCCTCAGGATTCCTCTTAGGCAGGCCGCTTTTGCGATTGGCCTTTACAAGATTTTGAAATCTAAAATATAAGTTCGTTACAGATTTTTTCCCCAAACAAAACATGACTTAGAGAAGGACGTGTGATTTTATCCTTACAATGGTTAGCATACTTGATATAATATGTAAGGGGGTAGCCCCTATATGCCCCTTACACTGGTGACTTCCCAAGTGACTTGAACACTTGAACAACCCCCCTCAATTTATTCATTTCAATTTCTAATAATATCATCTTTTTTTTTTTTTTTTTTTTTTTTTTTTTTTGGAAACTTATTTCATATAATATTTTTTACTCAAATTTTATTATTATTTTTTAATATCAATATAAGTTCATAAGCTTCATTATTTAAAAGTAAATTTCAAACCTTCTATTTATTAACTTAATTAATTCTCATTTTTTTCTGGTCAACCGCTATCTCGGGTCTTTTTTAGGACATTTCATTTAGTATTAACACCTTTTCGATTTTCTTATAGTCATATTTGGAGTGGTGACGTAATTTTCACTCTTATTAAGAGGATACAATCTTTCATTAAATATTATTATTTTTTATCGATTAATTATTAACTTAATTATATATGATTGATGATCATTATTATAATCATTTATATTTTATTTTAATTCTGTTAACTATGTATTGTTATTTTTATTATTATTATTATTATTATGTGACAATTTAATCATTTATATTTTATTTTAATTCTGTTATCATGTTATTATATATTATTTTATTATTATTATTCATGATTATTCATAATACAGTAAAGAATACTATTTAAAATTAATTTTATTTTTTATTATTATTATTATTTATTATTAATTATTATATTTGTTTATTTTTTATCTATTATTAATTTTATTATTATTATTTTATTATATTATTATTTTATTTATTAGAGTATAATTATTCTTGATTATATTATTATTTTTTAATGTTGCTTTTAAATCAAGAAAATTTTCAAAAATATTATTATTTATTTTTTTTTTAGTTAGCTCGTGGACCGTCAAGTTTATTTAAGCATTTCTTACGGAGATTCTCCTCCCTCCCCTCTTCATTTTGGAAATAAAAGCAGCTTGAATTTCCTTTCTTTGTTTCATTCATAAACTAACGCTTAACTTTTTAAGAACCGAATTTATAAAATTCAAAATATGTTGATTTCATTCCAATTCGGAAAAAGGCGGCGAAACGTCACGCATAGAATTGAATGTTACTGATACAATGAAACGATTGTTCATAAATTTTATTCTTTTTTATATGTAAATTTGATTAAAATATACTATGTTCACTAACTATCACGTAGCTGTGGGAAGGAGTATCAATTATAAAATCTCTATGCATGCTAATATCTTCCTTTGCAAAAGAGGTCTACCTCTCATGGCATTAACCTCACAATTCTTCCCGGACACCTCGAGCAAGACTTGGCTTTGCAATTGTAATTTCTTTGAGCTAACGTGCGTTGCTATTACAACAATTTCATTCGATTTACTAAAACGATTTTGTACAGATTTAATAGTTTTTCGGAACCGTTATGACTTCCAAAACTTCATCACACTAAACCCGAGTTATTATTATTTTAGTATTATTATTGTTATTATTATTATGATTATTATTATTTTTATATTATTATTATTATATTATTATTATTATTATTTTTCTTTATTATTATTATTATCGTTTCTATTATTATTATTATTATTTTATATATTATTAGTTATTAATATTATTATTATTATTTATTATTATTATATTATTATTATTATTTTATATTATTAGATAATTATTCATTATATTATTATTTTTTTTATTTTATTATTAAACCACTGTTATAGATGTAATTAATGACAATAATTCTAACACTTTTTTTTCAAAAATTTGTTGTTTTCTTTGTTTGCTATCTTAGAGTTCCTCCGTAAGGAAGACGTAATTTTGACCATGTGTTTTGGTTGTTTTGAGTATCGGTTCTCCACCGTTTGTCTGGTCTGCAGTCAAGTTGGGGTGAGTGGGGTGGGATCTTGATTTCCTCCCATCGAGTTGGAAGATTTTTGTTAGGTTAAGGCTGAAAGTTCTTCTCACTGTTGAGTTTCTTTCTTCGGTCGCAGTTTTTCTCTTTTTTTTTTTTTTTTTTATTTTAAGCACTTTTTCACTTTTAATTTACCGTTTGTTATCTTGATTGACTGTTCCATTAGAGGTAATTAGGGCTATCTATAACTTTACGGTTGGTATGGGGTCAACCACTTGTGTAACTGATTTAGTTAGACACTAGGAATATAAATATTAAATTTTCACTTCTTTATTTTTATCTAATCCTTTGGTTGGGGTTAGCACAGTTGGTATCCCGGAGTGACACGAACACCCAAACTTCTGATTTACTTGAGTATAAGATAGTTCAGAGCTGGGTTTTCAATTAAGTCGTTACAGATTTTTTTCCCCAACAACATGGCTTAGAAGAGAAGCGTGTTATTTCTATCTTAACAATAGGTGTTACATAATTACATTAGTAAGGGGGTGTAGCCCTTATGCCCCACCCCTCATCCTATATCTATACTATTATATATATTATTATAATACCTATAGATAATACGCATATATAATATATATATACTATATATTTATATTATATATATTATTATATATTATATATAATATATATTATTAATATATATATATATATATAGTTATATTATATAATATTTAATATATATATTTATATATATTAATATATATATATATATAGTTTATATTATACATTATAATATTTATATAATATATATATATATTTTATATTTTATTTATATATTATTTTTTATATTATATATTTATATAATTATTAATTTTATTTATTATATATATATTATATATTATTATATTATATTTTATATATTATATTATATATATTATTATATATTATATAATTATTATATATATTATTATTATACTATATATTATTATATTATATTTTTTTTTTTTTATATAATTATAATATTATATATATTTAATATATTAATTATATAATAATATTATTATATATTTTAAATTATATATATTATATTATAATATTATTATATTATTATTTAAATATATTATATATATTATATAACTTATATTAATATATATATATTTATATATATTATTTATATAATTATATTTATTATATATTATACTATATTATTTATATATATAATTATTATATATATTTTTATATATATCTTTATATATATATATATATTATATTATATATAATTATTAATATATATTATTTATATATATTTCATTTTACATCTTCCCTGTTGGGGCTTTTAGCGCGTATCTGTTGGACCACATTTTCTTTCTTCTGGCCGAATCTTTTATCACTAGGAGCACTCTAGAAAACATTTCTTTTTGTACCAATAGCTTTGATGCCAGTCTGGTTATAAAACTCGAGTAGATTTCACCTTTTTCAGTGGAACTAGCATCTTCTTCATTTTGCTCGAACTCCTGTATCCTAGGAGATCTCAGGATTGTGTTTTAGGGGCATAAGACTCATGCTGGCTCAGAGTTCTTCCGCAAAAAGAAAGGATCAGGAAGCTAAAGGCCACTGTCGCTTTGGACCTATGCCCGAAAAAAAGAAGTTTCTATATGTTCAGGATATCCCTCTAATATCCCTTCTTCTCATATATTAGTAAATCATACTTCCCCATAGTACCTGCAAGTACTAATATATCTATATATATAGATATATTATATATATAATATATATATATATATTAGAACACAAACAACTCAACAAATATACAACATCAATAAAAAAAATACCTACAACTACGAGGTCAGAATTCTAGCCGCTCTTCCATGAAGTACAGAATGACACTAAACATAAAAAAAATAAAAAACATACATACATACACAACACACGAGAACTATATAAAACAACAACAAAACATAACCATGACAATTAACTATATATCAAAATAATATTCCAAAAATATATATGGAAATCATTTCATCTATTTATCCCTAACTGGAAATTTTTTTTTTTAAAATATGAGATATTTTTGATTATTATTTTTATAATTATTTAATTTTTTCACATTTTTCGATTATTATATATATATATAATATTTATTATTTTATTATATTATATATTTTAAATATAATTTTATTTTTATATTATAAATTTATATGAATATACTTTATATTTTCTAACAGATAGATATATTAATTCAAATATCTAAGCATCTGAAATCATAAAGATAATTGTAGAATAATAAAGTATACATACTTCTTCATTAATTTGAAAATGAAGCTGAAACTTTTCCAAATGCTAATATATATTATAATTAATATAATAATAATATATATGTATTAATATTTTTTTTTCATAAAGTATCTTAAATTTCTTTTCCAATCATTCAATGTTTCAAACTTAATTAATTAATAAATTATAATTTAAATTAGTTTAAAATTTAATATAAGGTATAAAATCTTAGCTTAAATCGTTGACTATATTATAAAAATTTTTTATATGAAAATTTAAGAAAAACTGTATAACCAGTAATTTCAGAAGTTAAAATTTATTTATTATATTGAATGAATTTTTGATATTCGAAGTATTAAAAATATATTGCTATGAATTTTATTCTTTATAATTATTAAAATTAAATAACAAATATGTATTGAAATTTGGATATAAAAAACAGGGTCTTAATTTAAATACCACTAAAATTATAAAATAATCTATTATTTTAAACAGCTTTTTGATAAATTGCATTCAATTGAAACATTTATATTTAATCAATGTCAAATTAGTAAAATACCGTATTTAAACAAACCAATTTCTTTGTATTAATAAATAAATAAATCTCTTGATAATTTATTGAAAATATATTTTGATATAAACGTAACAGTAACGTAATATTGATAAAAAAATTAAAAATAATATTATTTATAAATAAGTTACAATATTCTCACCTACTCTATAAATAATATAATTATAATAAAATTTCAGCTCCTCCTTATTTGAAGTGTATATACATTTGCAAGTAAATATAACATCATTTATATATTTATCAAAATTGCTGAAATATAAAAAATAAAATAATTTTTAAAAAACTTCCTAAAATTTTATAAGAATATTATCAATAAAATAATTTCAATTATAATAATTGTATGTTGCTAAACTGCCAACAGACGGCCAAATTTTATTGTTACAATGAACGACAAGAAGCGCCTAATGCTTATAAGTGCAAAACGAATTTAAAAGTTAAAATTTTTTATTAAAAGGTTTGCACAACTAATGAAATTTTGTATATATAAAAACAAATATTAAATTTCATTAAAAAACGTCCAATTAAAAGACACCTAAAAACTTATTAATTTAAATTCACTTTTATCTGCTTTTTTTGAAATTGAACTAAAATTTCTAAATTAGTGAAATACTGATATTAAATAGACAGAATCTGTACAAAATAAAGACATAAAAGGGTAAAATACTTACTCAATTTTGAAAATCAGCTAATATTAATTTTAAAATGTTGAAAATTATGTATGGAATAATTCGTACTTTTATTCATAGATATTTACTAATATTTATATTAATAATTAACATAATGTTGATAAAATGTGAAGAGAAAATGTGTGACTCGTGATATTAATCCTAGCATAAGTATTAACATTTTCTTTGTGTCTATATGAGGAACTAATGTGTTTATAAAATTAAGAGTGCCGTATATTATTCCCGGAAATAATACTTCAAAGATAACTAGTAGTGTAATTTCTTACTTTATAATAAACCACCTCCATTCACACAGACGCTAAATATGATCGTAAATAGCTATAATTTTCTCTCGCTTTTCGGCTCATTTTTGTAATGATTGTTGTCTGAGTCAGACGTTGCCATAATCCTAGCAAAATTGTATTGTTATTTTTAAATCAATTTTTATAAAATAAAGCTTTTTATTTATTCTTTATTTTTATTATATTATCTTCTCTTTTTTTAATTTTTTTATATGTATTATTATCTTCTCCACCAATTAAGATTCAAATATTGTTGAAAAGTGATAACGGATTTATCATTGAAGAGTTCTGATTATCTTTTTTAGTAGTTAAAATCTTTGTTATATAGAATTAGAATAATTTAAGAAAAAGCTGTACATGTATATTTTATAGAAGTGACTTAAAATTTTTTTTATATTATGAACAAGACTCAATGAATTATTTACAAAAATAATTAAATAATTTGGTATTATAATATATGCAAAGGAAAGTATTTGAATATTATCTACAATTTTAGCAACATAATTGACAGCGAACGATTTAACAATAACTTATATAACAATTATTCAGTTTGTCTCGAATATATGATTTAATATCATAATGCTTCTATTAATTTCAATGAAATTACATATTAATATATTTATTTATTTCAAATGTTAATAAATATCCTGATTTTATATATATATATACTCAATATTTTTAAGAAATATCCTAATATTAATTTTCTGAATTTACAAGATATAAATTTTAATTTATATAATATAATTAAGTGACATCTTGATATGTTTTATTAATTATATAATTAATATTGCTAGATTCTGATTGGTGTGTAAATATTTAGTAATAATAATAATTTTTGTAATTTTAGATAAATTATATTAATTTTAATAATATAAACATAGTTAGTTATTTCATCAACAAAATTTAATTATAAAATTGTGTATTTAATAATAAATAGTTTACAAATATTGTAGCTACATTTAATAAAAACTATTTTCAAAGTTATAAAAACTACTATAAATACATGGCCAACTTGAGTTCGCTCATAATATCTGCTTTAATATAAATTTTGAATTTCATAAATGAAAATACACGATATTTATTTATTTAAAATTCATAAATTGCTTTACGCAAATCCATTGTAGGTCCGTAACTTATTTAAATTTTGAATGATAATTAATATTAATTACCAAATATAAATTTCATAATATATTAATTATATAATTTTAATGTGAATATAAAATTATTTTATTTTGTTATCTTATTAATTATAGATAGTTTTCTCTAAAATTTTAATTTGATTTATATGTGGTGAAAAAATTAACAAAAATATGTTAGAGATATGTTTTTTAGAAGTGTTACATTTTTTTATTTACTATATATATATCAGGTAATTTATTTCACTTATTAAATTAATATATAATTTATTGAGTTATTATTATGATTAATAAACACAATAATTTATAGTATTATCTTTAAAAAACGTTCAATTAAAAACTCATTAACTCATATTTGCTTATCTACATCATTTCTCTACTTTTCTTTTTCTTCTTTTTTTGATGTATCTGTCTATCAGTAACTAAGTAGAAGTACACTACAGTATTTTATTCAAATTGTCTAACAGCATTAAATTAGCTGTGCATATAAAATATATTTAAGATTTATTGCAATATTTAATTTTTGGAATTAATAATTAAAATTTTAGGAGCGTAGTTTAGTAGTGACAAATTTTATTAATTATTTGTGGTTACATGTTGTCAACGTGTATATTTTTAGGAAAAAAGTGACAGCAAAGTTTAGAAGTTAAATTAATTTTGTTGTTATTATAATACTAGGTATTTATCACATTATCTTATATTGAAATTCATTTTTTATTGGTATATATAAAATATATCAAAATTTATTTACACTATTATTTTCTATTTAATAATAACTATCGTCAAATTAAGTATCATCGCAAAAACTAATTATTAACAAATATATTCACTTTATTATTTACTTTTCTATTTTGAAATTGACTATATAATTATATCACATTTACTTTTCTAAATTAGTATCTTTAAATTAATTATATTACCGTATAAATAAATATCATATTTTATAATATTATCATACATTAATTATCTAATATGATTTAAATTTTGATCGAGTGACTGGAGTCGTCATGAAGTCGCTCATTATATTTTATGTATTTATGAAAACATAAGGAAAAAAATATAATAAGTAAGATTTATATATAAATGCATCATTTTCTATTATTAAATACAATTTTTAATACTACTAATGAATAATAAATAATTTAGGTATTAATTTGAATCAAATAAATATATTTGAATAAATTATATATCAATATTAAAAATAAAAATTATATCAGTCATAATAACTCTATTAACATTCAATAATAACTATTAACAAATTGCGTATTTACTTATAATTTTGAAATATTAAAGATGAATGAAGAATGTAAATCAATCCAATATTTATAATGTTATTCATATATGCTAAATATAATACATAAAATTATCTCCTCTCGTTTATAAAACATCTCAATTAAATTATTAAGATATTATATATATCCTAATTTAAATTTCCCATCTTGAAATTAAAAATATTAAAATAATTTTATTTAATTTTTCACGCTCTTCCTTCAATTTATACCTTTAATGTTGAAAATTTTGTATATACATATAAATAATATCATGTAATATAATTTAGATATGTTATTTAAATCTTCATTTAATATTTTAAATCAAGCACTGTATTTTGCCAAATAATGATAAATCTAATTGTTAAGTGTCATATTTATAAGAATAACATAATATTGGATCCTTGGTAGAGTAAATATAACGGCGACAGATATTTATAGATCAGATCCCTCTTAAAATAACAATTATTTAAAATACAAGGAGTCGTCTGCTTCTAAGAAAACATAATTAACTTTTATGCTCAAGTAAAATACAAGAATATTTAATTTAATAATGTATCTACAATTCAATCTGTTTTAAAAATATTTATATTTTATTATAAACATTTTTAATAATACAGCATTAAGATAATTAAAGTTTAAAATATTTTGTGTATAAATTTTTTATGAGTATACACAAACTTAAATCATCCCTGGGTTTCTTTTGTTACTTTGTTATAATTAATTTTTTATATTGTATGATTATATTATTATTATAGATAATAATAACACTATTTTAAAGATAAAGTTTAAAATTTTTTAATTTAAAATCATAGCTTAATTCTAATAAATAAATGAATAAATAATTTTAGAATAATTATAATAATAAATACATAAAGAAATGGATTGAAGATAATTTCAGTAATTATATCAAGAAACTTTCTTAACAGTTGGGATTTCAAACAACGACTACATTATTAAATGAGAAACCGTCTTAGATACTGCTTTTGGAATATTATTTGACATTTTAATATATATAGCTTCTAGTACTTTTGTTAAGCTAAAGAAAAATATACAAACAATTATAATCCCTCAAAATTAAAATAATTCTATCAATATTTTTTAAATAAAGATAAATTAACCAATAATATAAATAATTTTTATATCAAATGTATAAAATAATTTTAGAGGACGATAACGAAAGATACTAAAATAGTAGATTTTTTTTAAATTTAGCCTCTAAATGTGTATATAAATAATAGCAAGATATAAACACGCGCGAATTTACGTTACCACGTTATATAGAGATTTTATGTATCCTAGGCATACCTGTGAAGCTCTCTCAGCTACTAAGAGAACTACGAGACTAATGTTGTATATAGAAAATGAGACCTAATATCTCGAGTAGCCATGTTTGCCATTAAAAAATCAATTTAAGCAACCTAAACTATTAACAAATTCGCTTTTCTGCTGTTTGAAATTGCATTTCTTCAATGAAACATCAGAATTATTTTTTCTAAATAAATGCCTCAGAAAATTACCGTTATAAAAATAACTACTATATAAATTTTAAACTTTACCAAATATAATTTCAATGTCGTAAATTACGGTAAAAAATAAGTGTACTTTTAGAGTTCTAAATTTATAATGTAAAAATTTTAAGTAATAAAATTATAATAATCGTATATTACTTTCAGTATAAGTGAATATATTTTTTATTTAATAACATAATTTCACAATATGATATTGAAATATTTGTGTATTAATTAAATATAACATATAATTAAATTGAATAAAATAATTTCAATAATAAAACAATAATCATTATTATAAATAACTACTATATAATACTTAAAAACTTATTAATTAATATACTCTTTTCTGCTTTCTCGAAAAAGAATAATCAATTCATCATGAATGAGCGAAATGTATTTTTCAAAGAATGCTATACTTCTATTCATCCGTTTAAATTAGAAAACAACCCTCGCACAGTTTGTAACAAATAAAAAGAATCAATGTCCTATCCAAGAAGTTGAAAATGAATCTTATGAATACACCTCGTCCAATTCTCCTCACCAGAAGTATACAATAGATTTTCCCAGTATATCCGCAATAGTGTGACCAAATTAGTATGTGTATAAGAAATTGCTTTCCCAATTTTCAATGAGCCAACCCATTTAAAAATGGTTGTTACCTAGTAACTGTACCCAGTTTAATCTAGATACTAATCGATTAAAATAATTTATTTGTGGTTGTTATTATGATTAATCAGACACATATTATTGAATTTCCATTAATAAATACTCTTTATCAATATTTTAAATACACTCCTAAAACTAATTAATAAATTCACTTTTCTGCTTTTTGAAATTGCATTTCAATGCGAATACATCTATATATTTTTCAAATATGTGACTGAAAATACCCGTATAGCAAAACTCCAATTATTAATATGAAATTATACCATAAATAATTTTCAAAATGTGTTGTAAAGTTAATGAAATAAAATACGTACAATTATATAAGAGTATCTTATATATATTATAATGTAATATTGAATAATTTAAGCAAAAGCCTTAATTTAATGAAGTTAAAGATTTTTATTAAATAACTAAGTTTCTAACTAACTATAATTAAATATTTTGTATAAATAATAAAAACAAATATTGAAATTACATTTTAATGAAATGTATATTTAAGACACCTAAAATAATAATAAATTCGCTTTTCTGCATTTTTGAAATTGCATTTTAATAAATACACATATTTTTTCAAATGCTAAATAATAAAAATACTACTCTCAACGTAATAATAATAAAATTCAATTTTAGAATTACCAATAAATTAATTTCAAATGTTTGAAATTTAATTTAGGAAAATAAAAATCCGTACTTTAAGAGTCCCTATTTTTTGTATGTGTAAAATTTTAAAAATAAACTAATTTTAAATGTATGAAATTATTTTTCTTTCAAACAGATATTTACTACTAATCTTTGAAATAATGATAAATATCAATTATTATTTAAAAAATAATAATATTGAAATAATTAATTTAAATATTTGAAAGGGCAACAAAGAAAACTAAAAACTACTCAACAATATCAAGTTTTTACTATAACCAAACTGATAACTTTGCAAATCACAATACGATTCAAGAAAGTTTCATAAATGCTAAAAAAATTTTGCTAAATTGTGCAGACTATTTGATAAAGTCTTCTTTTCCCACGTACATAATGGATTTGATGCCAACCTGTATAAAGTTGACCTGTTAATAGAACCTGATAGTAAACTAAAGGAAATGACCCTGAAATACAGAAATGAAAGTTTGAAAAGATTTAATGAGATGTTTGACTTGTGCATCTACTCGTATTATAGCTAACAGATAAGTAGAGCAGATTGCAGATGTAGCGTAATAGAGTTCCAATGCTAGAATGAGAATAATAGATAGATTAGAGAATAGCAATTCAGCAAATCATTCGAGTTAGAACTATGAGTTTTGTTGGCGTAAAAAATATTGAATTGCCAAAAAACCTCAATTTTGAAACATTTTGTAAATAAAACGGTGATAAAATTCCATGAAATATTAAACTTAAAAAAAAAAGGTTTAGATGTTTCACTAAATAAAAATCAAAAGTTTATTTATTTTATTTCAAATAATAAGTTAAGGCGTCAAGCACAAACAATATTGTTTTTTGCTTTTATATTTGATGGTGATTTTATTATTTTAGAACAAGTTAAAAATATTTTCCCGCAACAAAATTTGTAAAATTTATCTTACATTGAAGGTAATAACATACGAGGTAAAATACTCCCCAGCTAATAAAATATTTATTTTTAAAATTTTACAGCAAATAGAAAAGTAAACTTTAATATTTTTTATTTTTGATTATTTTAATTTCGTATTTATTTTTCATAAACAAGAATCCAAAATAAAAATATATTGGTTTTAATTATCTTAATGGAAGACAGACACCTCTTTTTAATAGCTTTATGTCTACTTTTCTTAGGAATAGGTAAAATATTATTTTTTTTTTTATCAATATTTTTATAAATTCTTTCCAATTTACAGTTCCCCCTTTACTTCCAGATAATAGACATCCTCTTTATGAATTCAGTAAGGGTTTTTTCTTTTCTTTTTTTTATTCCAATTTTTGTGAGATTGAACTTTTAAGGGTCCTGCCCTCTTGGCTCTTGTTTATCAGAATTTTGTACAATTTTTTAACTTAAATATAAATAATAATAAACTAGTTACAATTTAATTTGAAATTTTTATATTTTTCGGTAGTATATAGGAAATTTTTTTTATAATTCTGTTGCTAAAGAAATTTTTTTATATCGTAACCAAACAACTCAAAATCGTGTTTGTAAATGTCGTACAATTTCGAAATTTGTTCCTTTGTTAATTGATAAAAATAATTAGAAGAGACTTCATATGAAGTTGTGCCGTGAATGAGATTCAGCCATTCTTTAGTTTTCTTCTGAAAAAAACAAAAAAACACAAAACAAATAAAGTTATAAGTGATAACAACGATTATTATTAGTCACGTTATCAGTAACTAATTAGAATATGAAAATCTTCGCTATCATTGACACCATCCATCTCATTTTTTTTTAACAAGATTAAATTGTAATACAAATGTATATCAAATATTCACGCTTATTTAAACATAAATAAAAAAAACATTAGTATTTGTTTTATATTTGCAAAGTTTGTTAAAACCGAAAAAAAGGGTAGAGAGGTTTTTATATTGTTTCAGCTAAAAGTTAATGAACATACTGTAAATGATGATAATCTAAAGTGCTACGGCTTCCAATTTCTGCCTTAAAATTATCAACTGTTTATAGTTATACTCTGTGTGTTCCTTGTACTAAGGTCAAGCCAGCATCATAATCAAATCACAATGCCTCTTATGTAATGAAGTTTACGTGTATCAAGAAAAAAAAAAATTATTATTATGCAATAATGAAATTCAAACTAGCTCTACCTTCTCTTCTCTCTCTTACTCTTCTCTTCTCTATACTCTCTCTCTCTAACTCTCATTCATTCTCTGCCCCTAAATCAGTTTTTTATACATCGAAGTGTAATCATAATAAACCAAGATGATTAAATAGGCTAGTATATATATATATATATTAATCAGAAGATCTAAATATTATATAATCAATTAATAGATAAATATAGATACTGATTAATATCGGAGTATATATCAGAAGTTAGGGTATAAGATATATGATAGACATTATGTTTAAAAGATTATTTACTGGTGTGATGATTATAATTTATTAGATGATTTCTTAAGTAGATTTACTTAAGTCGGCATACCTTAAATGATAATGGTTAATATTATTATTAATTAAATATTATTATATATAAGATATATTAAGAATTATATATATATAATATTATATTTTATTATGATTATGATATTAATATTATATATAATTACTGATATATATACTAATTAAAATTATTCAATATAGATAACTCATAGCTATTAAATCAACGCTGTCAAAGTACTACGGTTAAAAATGCTACTCAATACCTTGGTCATCGGTGACACACTTATGGCCCGCAGAACGCAAACAAGTGAATAATTTAAGAACTATTTATATGCAAAATTATGAAAGAAAGGTTCCGCAGCTGCGTCTGCAATTGCAGAGATTCATTGAAATGTTCATGAAATGGACGACGTGGATTTTGAGTGGCAGCTTCATCAAAAAGGATCAGATATGGCTGAAAAGATAATCTGCCCAATTAAAAGACTATATAGCTTTTTTTTAAAATTGATCTCTGGTATTCAACTTCTGGTGCCAAACTATCCATTCATCTACGTATATATATGTAAGAGTGCATAGAAATGAATGATCCAAAAACATCTAGAGAAGACAAGTTTTTCCAAATGAATCACAAGTAATGCTCCGATATATACATGTCGTAGATGCAATAATTAAGTTACTTCAAATCTAGTCAAGTAGAATGTTTAACCTTTGCTTAGTGCCAAACATATACAAAATAAATGGATTGAGTAGCCAAAATTGAAGTTTTTCATATTATCTGAATTAAGTGAATGTGTTCATATTAGGTGCCAAACGTATATATCATAATGGAGAGTGCAAAATTAAAGTATAATAAATATTCTATACTTAACTCAAAAGTGCAGAATCCAGATTTTTTGCCAAGTCCGAGTCCAAATTTAAGTTGTATAACATCGTTACAGTGAATTGTACTCAATTCTTTCTGGGGATGCCAAAGACTCCATAATTACAGAGTTGCCAAAAACTAAGTTATATAATATCTTAAGTAATGTGTTCAATTCTCGTGCCAACACTATTATCATAATGTAGAGGCCAAAAATAAGTTTATTGAATGATCTAGGAGTGAATGGGTTAATAACTGCCGCCAAGGCTAAGGACCGAAATGCGCATGCCGAAAATTAATTTACACTCCCAATATAGAGTATTGCCAACCGTGTTTTACTCTGGTGCCACTAAACATGTTCATCAAGCACTCCAGTACATGGTAAAGAGTTCTCTATAGATATACTCTGTGAAGGTGAGGCGCGACACAATAACGTGTTGCAGGGCGTCAGAAACCGCGTTTTTAGGTTGTATAGACGGGTTGATATATATTAAGAGTATATATTGATAAGTATCTATAATTCTAGTATACTCAGTCTCTGACTAGGATATACTGGGCTCCTCATATTATATTACAGCTCGGTAATCGAGTATCTAATGGAGTACACATCAGCTACCTACCTTAATAATGATCCAGGCCGAGCCCATTACAGAAAGTGAAGACCCACCGCGTCTCACGCGGACAGATATTCCCAGTTCATTAAATTCTAGTGGAGAGGTTAGTCTTAGGTTTTACTGGTGAATTACTCTTTGATGTATCCAATTAAGCGTCTATTTATATAGTTTTGTGACTATTATATAGCTACTATATAGCTATATTATATTATATGTTTAATACGAACGAGCCTAGAAAGACCTAACCGGTATTTAAGCGGAGGTCCTAAGACCTCTAAGAGATGAGAAGTAGGTCAAATCTTGCCCACCCGACCAGTTACGCAAACTTTGTAGTCGATTTCCAGGACCACCTCGGCTGTTTGTGAAATATAATACCCTATAGAGTTAGATATAGTTTATATATTAAGAACCATATAATATATATATATATATATATAATATTAAATTTAATATAATATATACTATAATAATCTATTAGATTTAGTGCATAGTATGGTGAGGGTTATATATATATATCATACTAACTTTATATATATATATACTTAGAATATATATAATTATATTATATATATAGTATATATATAATATATATATTTATATAATCTATATTATTATTATAGATATTTATATATTAAATATATATATATTATAATATGTGGTATATAGTAAGTATATATATTCATTATAATATATATAATTATATATAATATGTATTTATATAATATATAAATATATAGGATATATATATTAGTAAATATAAATTTATTCCTCTATTTCTATATATAGTTATATACTAATATATATATATATATATATGATATTTAAATATATATATATTTATAATATTATTAGTATATTATATAATATAGTATATAATTAAAATATATTAATATAATAGATATATATATACTTAATATTATGTATATATATAATATATATATAGTATAAATAATATATATAATTATGATAATATTATATATAATATTATATTATATATAAATATATATATTATAAGATATTATATAATAATATTATAATATATATTATCATATATTATTATATATACTACCCCTTATATATAGTAGGGTGATCATAATAATATTATACTATTAATAATAAATATATAATATAATATTATATATATATTATAAGTACTATATATAATATAATTTAATTATATACTAATGAATCATAAATAATTATACTATATGATATATTATATATAATATTATATTATATATATATATAATATTACTTATATTATATATTATAGTAAATATATATATATAACTATAATATAAAATACATATACCATATATTAGATATATATATATATATAATATTGTTATAATATAATATAGTATTAATATAGTATAGATAATATATTATCATATATTATTAGTATATATTAATATATAATATATTTATAGATAACTATAATATATAATTATATATAAAAAATATATTATATTATTATAATATTATATATATATTATATATGATAGAGTACGATAATATATACTATGTAGTATATATATATATATAGAAATAGTATATTATGAATAAATACGAAAGTGTGTGTTTGTCATGGAATTATTTGTACATTTCTCATAAAAAATGTATCATATAATTTTCTCGGTGTAATTCCAATATATATATTAATATTATATACTATAGATTGAATAAAAATCATAATATATATGAAAAATTATATTATATTATAGTAATTATATTATTATTATTAATTTAGTACTATATATATATCAAGATATTAGATTACATATAATTATTATATTATATATATATATAAATAAATACTAAGACTGATATATAGTAATATAGATATATTTTTATAATTTATACGATAATTTTGAAATTTTTCATTTAACAGATAGGTAGATAATAAATAATTAATAGTATAGATAATATATATATATAAATGAACGCCTATTGTTAGATATATTAGATATATGAAGAGAGGATATATAAATAGTATATTATATTTATATATTAGATAGATATATAGATATATTATCTTATTATATAATCTATATCGTGTGGGGTATTAATCTTATGGGAACCTAATTTATTTGATGTAGAGGAGTGATCAAGACCTCCGAACATTTGTTATGTTTTTATTAAAGTCGACTTTTCAATGATAACTCTTATCCAAACAAATTAACAATATCACCCCCTATAATGCAATAATAATATAAATAATAGTATCAATAATGTATAATAATAATAAAGATCAATCAATAAATATAATAATCATAATAATAAATAATACATAATAATAATAATAAGAATAATTAAGGATAGAATTATGATAATTGATAATGATAAAATGAATAATAATAATAATAATAAAATAATAATAAATAATAATTATAATAATAGATAATTAATAAATAATAATAGAAATTAAATAATTAATTAAATACGGAATAATACATCAATAACATGCAGATTCGCTGCGCTCGCGTTGTAAACACAAGTGTTCATGCGTCTACTGAGCGGCTGGCGCTTGTCACTCATCGATAGACGATTGGACTCTATAGTGTAAAGGAAAGAGAAAAAATGTCTGAATTGAGAAAATGACCAAGTTTAGGAAAAAAACTACTAATTACAATACTTATCCTCAAAGACTAGAGATTATTTTAGAGATGTTTATTTTAGTTATGAAGCTCTAAATAAATTTTGAAAGATATATTTTTATTATAAAATGAATATTATATTTTTATTATAGACAATGACAGGAGAAAATAATGAGTCCGAGAAAATAGCAATATTATGTAATATTATACTGAATAATAATAATAATAATAATAATAAAATAATAATAATAATCTAATACATAAAACATCTAATAATATAGATAATAATAACAATAATATAATATAATAATGAATAAATAATAAATAATAATAATAAATCTATAATTTTCAATAAACATTTTAATATTTCTATTAGAAATTCTGTTTCATCTGATACTTGAAATCCAAGAAGAAAATTAAATTTTAAACTCGAGTTTTAAAGACTACAAGCAAAACTTCTACGGAATTATATAACCCATAATTACTATATCCATATTATGTGCTTTAGAGATGGCAATGTTGTCCCTAGTATCATTTATCAGAATTGATTCAGTCATTAAACTGGTTCAATTCTTTTGGATCGCTCATCGTTTATTGTCTTTTAATTAAAAAGCATTAGCAAGTTACCAACAGATATAAGTATAATATAGCTAATTAGTAGAAATATATTATATACTTATATGATGATATTATATATATTATTATAGTATTTTAATATTATAATCATAATTAAACATATATTTTTATTATATATTATAGTATATATATTATAATTAATACTTTATTATACTATAATTATAGATATTATCATTATTATAACATAATTATTATAGAAATTTTCATAAAAATTAAATATATAGTAAATTAGATTAATTGAATAATATATATTAATTTATATATATATATCATACAGATATACACTATATTATCACATATCTCAATATTACATATTTGCTATTTATATAACCCATTAAAGAGTGGTTATTTACAATAAGAGAGGGTATATATATGACACATGAAGTAATATGAAGCATATAAGACTGATACAATTATTATATATAATAATATATTAATGTATTAATAAATATGATTATTAAACTGATCAGAGAAATATAATTATGATATATATACGTATAGCTATATAGTATATATATATTACTGATATATATAGTATATATTTAATATTAATATATATATATATATATATATATATATAATATATATACTATAGATAAGATATACGCGATACCTCCCTCACCCTCACTATACCCACTATCTACCATCATACCTCACCCCTCCCCCTACCCTACCCCTACCACTCACGTCATACTGCATAGTATACCTCACCTCGCGCGCCTATACCTAACACTTAATATATATAAACCTATGACTAATCAGTATAGTCAGGTACCTATATACACCCTCATACCCAGCGATAACATATACTAAATATAATATATATATATCAATATTAACAATATAAAACTTATACACAATAATAATTTAATATTATCAAATATATAAATATTAATAATCACTAAATAATAAAAATAACTAATAATATTAATAATTATAATAATAATGAATAATAATACTTAATAATAATAAATAATATAATAATGAATAATACAATAATAAAAATTAGAAATAATACACTATTAATAATTAGGCAAACTCTTAAATCCAAACAAATGGGTTACGCCAAAAGATCTGGCACTGCACTCATAAAGGTAGTTCCAAAATGGAACTATTTTATATATAAATAAAAGAAAACTTGTTTCACTAATTAATTTGGATTCATAGACTTGATAATAAATTTAATGTATTTCTATCCGTTATTTAAATTTAAGAAGCATATCAATCATGAAAAGCCGATATTTGACTTTGTTGATTTCATTACTTTTCTCGATTTCTGTGTAATGTGCTAAGAGAAAAGTTCTTCACGGCGGTGAGCCACGTACAGACGCTGGAGGAAGGTTGAAATAGTGAAATACGAGGTGATTTGAAAATACGATATGGTTGTTACTTTTCTTAAAGATCAAGTTTGAAAATTTTCGGATATGTAAATTTAGTTTTAAAGGAATTTTATTGTTTTGTAATAGAATTTCATATATTTAATTCGAAAAAATTGCTACTGTAGTTTAGTTAAGAAGTTATCTTTTTAAATGTGCATTGTTGAGAAAAAAATGATTTATCAGAAAAAAATTCATATTATACATTGCTCTCTACCTCTCCTCTCTCTCTCTCTCTCTCTCTCTCTCTCTCTCTTTCTCTCTCTCGTCTCTCTCTCTCTCTCTCTCTCCCTCTCTCTCTCTCCTCTCTCTCTCTCTCTCTCTCTTTCTCTCTCTCTCTTTCTCTCTCTCTCTCTCTCTCTCTTCTCTCTCTCGTCTCTCTCCCTCTCTCATCTCTCTCTCTCTTCGTCATCTCTCTTTCTCTCTCTCTCTCTCTTTCACCTAAAATAGCATAAAAGAAACTGACAACGTTATTGGTAACAATAATCGTAATTCAATACTATTTTAATGTGATATAACAATCAGACGAAATATTTGATAAAAGAATGATGTGAATTGTAGATTCACCAATGTAATGCTTATGCTTTTAAAAATTGGATTATTTTCATTTTTGAAAATTGTCCTCTTTACTCGAAAGTAGATATGCTCTTTGATTCCATGGACGCACGTGCTCTTGATTAATATAAAATTATCATATTATATATATATTTATATAATTAGTATTATATATTATATTAGAGTATATATAGACCCTATAGACTACATATAATATCTAAGACTATACTATATACCCGTGTATTTATAATTATATAATAGATATATATATATCTTATCCCCGGGGACCGGCGTCGTGCTAAAACCCTCGCGAAGGCACTTAGCCATAGGAATGGCCACTAAGCAATTTACTATATATATAGTAGATATATATATTAATAGTATAGTATAATAAATATTATAAGAGATATACATATATTATATTTAGATTATGTAGATACCTAATAACACAAATATAGAAATAGTATATATATATATTTATAAAGAAGGTGTGATTTTTGTTTGATGTTGTTAGCAATTATCGATTGAGAAAAAATTTAATTTGGGAAATTTGATTTTTATATTATCTCTGTTTTATTGTATTTCTCTGTTTTTTGTCACTTCGACAGTGATCCGTTTATTATTCCTTGACATACTTGCACTTCGGCTCTTCCTTGCTTGGCAGCTTTCCGGATCGCGCTCCGAAACATTTGAACTTTTCCTCCCCTTAACATAATTTATTCTGAACTTTATAAAGTCAAGCTCTGCCTACAGTAGAAAGATTTTGAATGAATTTGACTTGGATTCTTCTAACAAGATTTATTTTTTGTGAAATGCAGGATTGAGAAAAACCTAAAATCGATTCGCCGATCGGTAATAAAATCTCTGAATCAATTACAAAATAAGAAGAAATTATAAGTATAATAACAATATATAAATATAATAATAATAAGAGAAGATTTATAATATAATGATGTTAATGGGAATAATAATAATAATAGTTAATATAATAATAATATAATAATAATAATAATGATAATAATCATATATAATGAAAATAATAATAATAATAATAATATAATAAAAATCTTTACAAGTTTGAGGAACTTTTATGTAATGGAATAAATATCAATTATATAATAAGTGAATAAAAGTACTAATAATAATAATAACGTATAATAAACATAATTAATAAAATAATCATTTAATCATAATAATAATAATAATGAATAAAAATAATATATAATTAATATTAACTAATGATTAACAAACATAAAATAATAATAATAGTATAATAATGATAATTGATTAGAAATAATAATAATAATATATAATATAATTAATAACAAAATAATATATAGGATGAATAATATAATAATAATGATAATTAATAGATAATTGATAGATAGATTGATGATATAACTAATGAAAATCCATAATCATACATTAATAATAATAATAATAAATAATCAATCAAGAATTAACTAATAATAATAAATTAATAATATAGAATAATAATACATAATACTAAATAATAATAATAATATCAATAATAACTAGTAATAATCATACATACATAATATAATAATAGCTAATAATTAATATAATAAAAAAATAATAATAATGAGTGAATATATAATACATAGAATAATAATAATAATCAATATTAATAATAATATAATAATAATCATAAGTCATAATCACAAAGATAAAAAAAATCTAAGAATATATACTAATTTAAATAAATAATAAAATAATTTAATATATATAATAAAATGAATAATTTTGAATTATATAATAATAATTAATATAATAACGTTCATTAAAGTATTAATAATTAATGTATACTAATAATATATAATAATATTTTTATAATAGTTAGATAGAATCCCATTAAGTGTTCGTGGGGGTGGTGAGTGTTGGTTATACATTTAGTCAAAAGTGGGATTCAAGATGTTTTATATAGACTTTCTCGTCTTGTATAGCTGAATCCAATTATATTGATATATATTATTATTTTTAATATATTATATTTAATATTATTATATATAGTATTATATTTATATATATGTTATACGTCCTTAAGCCATGTCAGATCCAGATAGTTATTAATATACGTTCTTATTGTACCCGGAGAGTGATCAACGCTTCACTGCCCCGTCCCAGGAGACCGTTTAGTTTACTTTCTCATTTACTCTT
>JABUQX010082866.1:10000-15000 GCA_015478945.1 Trachelipus rathkii | reverse complement strand
GAATTTAGATAGTTGCGAATTTTTTTTATTTTAGCTTTCGTAAAGAGTTGAATTAAATTTAAATAACGCTAAATATTAATCAATAAAATTCAAAGAATACTTACCTACGTCTAATTGTTTGAGTGACGGTGTGACTGTTTTTGCTTCGAGAACTTTCTTCTTTCTCCGGCTGGTGGTCACCTTTTTCCAAACCATCGTCTTTCGGCACTGCATATATATATATATATATATATATATATATATATATATATATATAATATTATGAGGTGAGTATATATATATATATATATATATATATATATATAATATATATATTTAATACTATATATATATATGTATATATAATATCCAAATCTTATATTATCAAATTTTAAATTTTCGATATAAATGTATATATTTTTCTTTATAAATTGCATAAGGCAATATATATATATATATATATATATAATGTTATGTATATATAATATATAGTATATATATATATATATATAATATATATATATAATAGTATATTATATGTTTGGTAATTGTGTAGGTAGGTTGATGTGTTATTGTTGTGTGTTGGTGTTAGTAGTGTAGTTGTTGTAGTGGTGGTAGTATATATATGAGTATAGCGGGTATGAGTATATGTGTGTCGTTTTTTAATGTATTGGAATGAGGTATAGTGTGATGATTAGTGTAGGGTAGTTGGTGGTATGGAGGGGTGGGTAATAGGGTTGATAGTAGTATTGATTTGTGAGGAGTGGTGGTGGTGGTGGTGTTTGCTGCTTGTGATTAGAGGTGAGGGGGTGGGGGGGGGGGTGGTTGGGGGGGGGGGTGGAGGGTGGTGAGAGGGTAGGGTAGGGTAGTGTAGGGTAGTATATTATAGTGTATTAGTGATCATGAGGTGGTGGAGATGAGAGTGAGATGAGATGAATAGATGATAATAATAATAATAATAATAATAATAAGTAATAATGAATGAGGAATGGAATAATGAAGTAGAGTGAAGAATGGAATGAATGGGAGATGATGATGTAATGAAGTGTATATAGAATGAATATAGATAAGAATGAGATAATAATAAGATCGGCCGGATGGGTGATGTTATTATTATATTCTTATTATTAGTATGAACATTTAATTTATTTTTTAATTAATGAACTTTTTTGTAGATGTCTTAGTCTTCATGCATAGTAGATGATGATTTATCAACAGGCGGCTAAGAATGTATGGGAGGGTGGTGGATTATGAGGGAGGTGGGGGAATGCGTGTAGTAGTAGATATTTGAATGGGTTTTCGTCTTCCCCCATAGGAATTAACTGTCAAGTGGTTCAGTTTACTGGTTACATAACTGATAAAGTGTCGTATCAGCATGATGTTCTGAAGATACGAACGGAGGATATTAAAAAAAGAAAAATGTCAGAGATAAATAAAAAAAGAAAAAGTCATGAAAAAAATCTTGGATGTTAAATCTTCATCAAAATTTTGGTGTGTATGTGTGTGTGTGACCTGTCTTGACCCTTAATATACCGCTGTTCAGACAACACATTGAAGAATGGACAAGTTTGTATCTAGATTCCAAAATACGGTTCATTGTGGATGGGAGAAGATGTAAGTCGCTTCCGTCGAGGAAACTGTCAGTGTTGTGAGGCTGCTTGTCTTGTTGCAGACGTAGTGTGCTAGAAATTATTTGTGACGTGCGTGATGGAATAAAGGTTGGGTGCTTTGACAGAGAATAAAATATCGGAAATATTAATTTTAACTTTGTCATATTTGTAAAATAAATGATTCAATTAGTAAATAAAATCGTTTCAAATAACTTTTCCTTAGGAAATTTACAATAACTAAAAATTACTTACATTATCTTTTTGTTGTTTTCGCTAGGTGGTGGAGAGCGATCGTCATTCCGCTGCTGTATCGGCAGTGAGGCCTCGTTGAAGTCTAGAATGGAGGTGGCTCAGTAGTTTTTGTGTATGTTTGTGTGGCTGAGCAGCTGAGCCAGAGGTGAAGAGTATCAAAGCTAGTAGTTCACACTCAGTATCGCTGACCTAGTGGTACTAACGTTGGTTCTCGCTCGCTGGTGAGGTGTGGCGAGTGCTCGTTACCGCTGTAGCTATCCGTGCTCTTGGTTATGTGTTGGGTATTTTGTGGATTGCGCCGACTGCTCGTTACGGCGGTCTGCGTCAATTGACTAAATAGTGGTTGTAGAGCTAATTAGATCTATTGTCATATTTAATGAGTGAGTGTGGCGGAGGAGCCGTATTTCCTTGGTTGTGAGAAGTTATACCTGGGTTGGAACAGTAAGAGTATGAGAAGATAATTGTGAAGATGTTGGCTAGCGATGATCTTGCGGGTAATTGTTGTATAATGAGTGTGAATGGTGTGGTATATATTCACATAATGATCGATAAGGGCGTGAATCTCGTTATACCATGAGGTTTCGTTGGTATTAAGATGACTTGTGTTATGCTTGGCGATAGAGTGGGTGGGAAAGTGTTTAAGGGAAGGAGTCTCGGGTGTCCCAGAAGAACAACGTATTCGCTGTTTTTTTCCACCTTCGTTTCGAGGACGATTCGAACGCGCCATATAGCAGACGATCTTTGGATGAAATCTTGGGTATTGGCATTGTGAGATCACTACATATTCCTGCTACACGTATTTCCCGATCGCACTTTGTCGGTATTCGCGATGCGCCACCGCATCCGATCTTCGCACCTGGAAGTTCGGTGCACTGGCCCCTGTACCATCATCATCCCATACATCTTTTTGCACTGCATTCCTCACAGCGCCAGGATGCCAAAAACAGTGTTTCAGCTTTCTTGATGTATTTATCTTGATTGCGGCACTTCGACATATTTAAAATATGTCTGAAAATTGTATGTGGTAGTCACACTCCAGTCTCTTCATCCGCCATCCGCACCAGATAAGTGGTAGTGCAAACTATACCCATTTCCGGTTTGGTGCATCGGCCTGAGACATTCAGTTACGAAAAATTGATTATCAATATTTTAAAGTCATTTTTAGACTCCGATTCAGCAACATTTGCAGACTTTTTTAATCTTTTTTAATAAAACTGTTCAAAACTATAATTAAATTCATGTATTTCCTTTAATAATTTCATATTGCTAGCTGATAATGAAGGGAGAGAGAGAGAGAGAAGAGAGAGAGAGATATGAGGAGATTGGGATTTGAGGAGAGAGAGTATGGGGAGTGAGAGAGAGATGAGAAGTAGTAGGGTATAGGAGAGAGATGGATTATGTGATAGGTTCCATACTATATATATATTTTATAGTTTGTGTATTATATGTTAATATTATTATATAGAGTTAGTATTATATTGTATATTATAGTTATATTAGTTATTATTTTATAAGTTAAAGTTTAAAATGTGTTTGTGCGTGTATGGTGTGTGTGTGTGTATATATGATGTATAGGGTTGATGATGGAGTGATTAGTGGGTGGGTGGATGTATATGTATAGTTAGGGTGTATATAGAAGCGAGATATTTAGTTATAGTATAGATAATGACTTTGTGTTTTCATAGTTGGTTTGGGGTGTGTGATGGAGTGTGGGTGGAAATAGGTGATAGTAGAATTTTTCACGGAGTGTATTCTCGGTGTGTTTCGTGGTGATTGACTTTCATTTAGTGAAATATGATTGGGCATAAGAGAGGTGTGTTATGTTCCTCAAAATATTTCAGGTAGATGACGAGTGGGTGTGGTGTGAGGGGGGGAGGGAAAGGTGAGTGAGATAGGGGGAGTGGGAGGCGGAATGGGTGGGGGTGAGCGGGAGTGTAGAGCTCATGTCAACGTCCGTCGCGTGTGGCGTCGTGCTATAGTGCGTGAGATTAAGTAAATAATGGATGTTGTGTGTTATGTCATTGAGATTTGTGAGTACATATCATGTTTGTTGAAGCGTGTCATGACGAAATAGCAAATAGAAGAAAGATGCCTGGGGTATGAATTACGTAATGCGGAGGGTTTAGGAGGATCTGATAACATTGATTGTGATAGCAATGCGATGGTATCTGTATGCGGATAATCCGGGGGTATAAATTGTGCGTGAGTTTCGATTCTAAAACTTTTAAAGATTAAGAAAATAAAGAAGTGAGTATAGTAGAGAGTCTTTCTGTTGGTCAGTAAATATTATGAGTGCATTAACGTGAGTATTATTTTATTATTTATTATATTATGATGAGTGTGAGATGTATTGAGTTAGTTTGATTATGTGGATTAGTTGAATACTTATTGATGTGGATTGAGTTATTATATATGGGTATGAATGTATTGTAGTTGATGGATGATATAGTGATTATATTGATAGTTGTTATTGAGTGTGATAGTAGTTAATTGGATTGATATCAATTATATGGATTATGGTGATGTATGGTGTAGTATATGATTGAGTTTGTATAGTGTCTGAATGAGTCAATGAGATTTTAAGCTGCTCTGATCAGTGCATTATTGCGGAAACTGAGTCTCGCGTCGTCGCTTGATGAGTTAAGCAGTGTGAGGTCGGTCGCTCGTAACCACGGGGGTGAGACATCCACGTCCTCTGAGAAGAAGTGAAACTCGTGCAATGAATAGTTTGTTAAAGCTCGCCGGTTGGTTTCATCCGTGAGAGTACGAGAGAGATAGAGAGCTGTGAAGAAGCGAGAGCAAATCTCGCTGTTAGCACAAAATTCCCATATCGCCTGTAGTACCAGCGTTTCTCGATAGCTGCGTTTTTAGATGTTCGTCGGCGAGTCGGTGGTGGGGTGTTGTGTACTCGTCCGAAAGCAAAACGCATAAAGTGTGGATGTGAACCTGCTGGTGTGCGAGCCCAATAATCGTGTGCCGGTTCCAGTAGTGAGAGTGAGTGTATGATATATGTGTATAGTGAGTGAGGTTGTATAATGTATGTGTGTTATGGTTATATAGTAGTATATTAGTAGGGTGGTATGTGAGTATATAGTGAGTAGTAGTATATTATTAGGAGTAGTGGGTGTGAGTGTAGTATGTTGAGTGGGATAGGGTGAG
>JABUQX010082866.1:0-5000 GCA_015478945.1 Trachelipus rathkii | reverse complement strand
TAATCGGTAATAACATGTAGTTTGATAATTTCCATGGTGACACTCTCACAGGTGTTGCGTATGACTGTGGTGACCTTCATCCAAGATGGCCGCCATTTCACTATAAACAAACTGACTTATCTTGGTCTCTATCTAACCAATTTTCAATTTTTTTTACCTTGTTGGAAAGGTATTTTTAAGAGCTAAAAGAAATTTTCTTAGCATGTATTGCGAAAAAAACTATTTTGGTTGATACCTGTTTTTAAGCTAAAAAAAAGGGATTGTTTTACCCTATTTTGACGTTTTTGTGTTTCACGCTGCGTGGTCGTGTTGTTTGGTATGTAAAATTTAGGGATCGCTAATTTAATGCCTGAGATATGTAGTGACTGTGGATTGTACTTTACTTTTAGAGCTGTATCTGTCGTGTGGATGTTTTTATTAATTGTATATGTTGCTTTGTCTTATGTATAGTATGTGTTTTCATTGAAGTCTATCTTTAGTAGATATATGTGAAAGTTGGGGGGTATCTATCAAAGTCCTGTATGCCACGTGATTTCTATAAGATGGGAAATCGTGGTATTTTCTGGTTTGTTGGTTGGGTTGTGGTGTTGGGTTGTTGTTTTGTTGGCTTTAATAGTATGTTAGCGTGATATCTATCTTACCTGGTGGTTTTGTCCAATAATGGGTTGTGGGTGTAGGACGAATGAGGATCACTGTCTGGTTTAATCTATAGTAGTGCCTCTAGAACAGACTGCTGAGAAGCCTTGCTCAAGACGTAATCTAGTGTGGCGGAGACAAAGGATGATTGAAGTGTTCTATATGAGGTATCTTGTTGGTTGATAAGACGTGGCTTCCCAACTGGACAGAAATATGAGAGTAGATGACCTGTGGTGCGTTTCTGCGTGTATAGAACGTGGGTGGGGTTGTGTGCAGCTCACAAGGTGCATGCTAGCGAGATGTAGAAGACCAGTGAATATAAATAAAAGACATAGAGCAATTTGACATCTATAATTAAGTAGCCTTGCTCACAAATAACACACGAAGCACCATTGTCAGCTATATTATCGGTTGCAGACTCCAGATTGAGCGATCAGTTGTTCACGAGTTTCAACCGTAGATCGGTTGGCGCTAATAGATCTGAGTACGAGGCTGTTAATCGCATGAACAATGATATATGTCAATTATAATGTCAAAAGATATCATTCGAGTATAGATCCAAGGATTGTCTACAGTGCATGACATGTTCTCACTAGAAGAATTGTGTATTATATTTATGAATTAGAGCAGTCAGTATACAATGAAGCTAGTTTATATGATTGGATAGTGAATGTAGTATAGAGTCTTTTCGAGTCGATATGTCGTGTTGTCAGGTGTTCAAAGACGGAAAGCTGGGTGTTCGCGTTATGGCGAGAGTGCTTATGTAATATGTGTACTATATTATATTAGATGATGTGGCAGCAAACGGGGTGTATTTGTGTTAGTTTGAATCATTTGTAAGAGGAAGTGCAATGTCTAGAGATCAGTCCTGTAAGTGGAGTCTGGGATCGAGACGGGTCGAATTGATTTAAGCTCGCATCTCAATAAGAGAGTGCAGCCTATCTGAAGTGCATGATATTTTATGAATATTTGCGTTACTGACTATTATATTGTTCTTAGACTAATAGTTGCAAGAAACCACTAGGCTTTCTATTATAAGAGGATGAAGACCCTCTTGTTGAAACTCATATGTGATTAGTGAGAGGAAGGTTCATTGTTCTAGTAGTTTCATTCTATTTTCGTATAGAAGTCTATCTGTGAGTATGCTACTTAATACATTCTTAGCTAGGGTGGTGTGAGTTATCCATTGGAACGTTGATTTTTGCGGTGTGAAAGGTTATTGTGTGTGAGTGGTGCATGGGAGGGCGAGAGAGAGTTGCCAAACCCTAGGAGGTTGTATATTCTTGGAACAATGTAGGCTGCAATAAGCGCTGAGAATTGTACTCACTAGACCTTGAGGTGTGGAGTGGTAGGATATTCTGATATGCTGGAGATCTGGCAATACAGTGAAAATGGAAGAGCGTAGCGTGACTGTATGGCAATGGGCATACGTGGTGGGATTCTTGTGTCCAGCTTTTGGTATAGTATACGATGGTTTGTCGGTATACATGTTAAGAGTGTCTGGACGCAAAGTATGAGTTCAGGTAGTGCTGAAATTAGGTTTATGAGGCCTGAGATGGGAGTGGATTGAAGAGTGGGTGTTGGGTGTAGTTATTTCCACGAGTTGGATTTTGTCAGTAGTGAGGGTCGTAGTGTATGTTGTGTTGCAGCGAGGAGTTGAGGTATTAAGATTTCGGTGTCTTCGAGTAGGAGGTAGTGTTCTGATGGTAAAAGATACTCTACGTAGAACAGTAATGGTCTGATACCAAGAGTGCTTTATTTGAAGACCAGTCTGAAATGACAGTAGTTTCAAGTCCAGCGACAAGTCGCTCATAACATTCTTCATCAGCTGTATGACCACTTTAATGGAATACAAGGTCCAAAAAGAAACATTAAGCCAGTAAACCCAACTTTTTACAAAAGAAGTACTAGTTCAGACCATAAGCATGATCTATCTACACATGTTTCTCTAGACATGACGTGGTCTATTGAGCAATGTGTAAATTGTGGTTCATCAGAACACGCAAATATTCCGAAATTACAAAGTGAATTGACAAGAAATATATTGAGGAGTCTCAGGGGAGGTGACCTGTCATATTTATCTTTGAAATGTCAGTTGTGTCACATATTTTGTACTGTGTTGCTACACCTCCATGTAAGATTCTTGATTGATGTTGTCTTTTGTTAATAATAAGTGCGTTTTAGTATATATAGTAGTTATTATATATATGTATTAAGTATTATATATATATGTATTATATATAGGGTATTATATATATATATATATATAGTATATATATATATATATATATATAGTATAATATATATATTAGTATATATATATATTAACATATAGATATATATAGTTATATATATATATTTATATATATATATATATATATATATATATATATATATATATTATATGGTTGGTATATATATATATATATATATATATATATACACTTTTTTACAGGGTGGTACGAGCAAATGGGGCAATTCCCAGTAGTGGTCAGATTTTTAGGTACGGCAAGTATTTGACAATTCGATATATGAGGGTATTATAAAAATGAAGTCATTAGATTTAGTGTTTTTTAATAAATAAAGTGTCGAAGTTCAAAAGTTAATGAGAGTGAAGTGTTCTAGATTGATAATAACTGTGAGTATGTATATTATTTTGTGTGATGTTGTTATATTCGTTTTATTTATTTTTCTTTATATTTGTTTTTATATTATATTTCTGAGAAAAGGTTGGTTATTTGTGGGTGTGTGGATTGATTCCTTTTTTTTTTTTCCCCTGAGTTTTATTATTGGGTTTATTTGGTATTTTGTTGTTATATAATTTTTGTATGTATTTAGGTATTTTCTGAATGTTATAAGTCTTATTTTTGTTATTTGTGAATATTTATATTGTGTATTATGTTCAGTAGTTGTTGTTATACAGTATTGATGATTGCCGGGATTTTATGATGGTGTGTATTGTGTATTTATGTATTGTGTATATTTTATGGATGTGGTTATATGTAGTATGTGTTTACTTTTTAGATTGGTTGTTGTGATTGTTATAATGTGTGATTATTATTTTTTTAGTTGTTGTATTATTTGTAGTAGATGTATGTTTATTGTTAGGTGTGTATATGTTTGATTGTTAAATTTGTGCTATTGATGTGTTGATTTTCGCATATTGCCAACGGTATATAATGTATATGTATTAGTTTTGGTGTGTGATTGTGTAGTTTGATGTTGTGATGTCATGTGGGATGTAAGTTATTTAGTGATGCACTGATTTGTTGTGTATTTTGTCATGTGTAATAGTTTTGTCTATGTGTGTATTATTTTAGTTTTTTGTGTATATTTACAGTTTTTTTGTGTATGTTTGTTTTTATGGATCCATAGTTTGAGTTATTTGGTAGTACTTTTTATCATTTATTTATTTTTTTTGAATTTTAGTATTATTAGTTTTTGATTTTATGTTTTTTATAAATATATGATCTCGTGTAGTATAGTAATATATATTATGTATATTAGTATATATTAGTATAAGTTTATATAATTATATAGTATTGATATAATATAGTATATATATATATATATATTATATATATATATATATATATAGTATAATTATATAATTAGGTTTTTATATTGTATATATATATAATAATATAATATATATATATCAGGTGTGTGTGGTGTGTGTGTGTGTGTGTGTGTGTAAAAAAATCTTTTGGTAAAACATTATTTTTTTATTGTAAATTCTTTTATTAGTTCCAATTTTTTGTCTTACCTTTGGTGTGCAAAGGCCAGAAAGAGGGTTGGCAAATTCCCCCAGGGTTCGTTGGGGAGAATCCCCAAACCAGGAGCCACATTAAAGGCTGATATGTCCCGATACAGGGTGTTTGGGAAGTGTGCAGATCAAAGGGAGCGTCTTTCAGACTTTGCCAATGGACTGAGTGATGTACATGTAAGGATGAGCATAGCGGGGAAGTTTGGTCACAGAGTTGGAAGGAATAAGTGAAATTGTATGAAAAGATGAGTGGCACGAGGGGGTATGCGGAGAGAGAGTTCAAGAGCACAATCCATTTTAACCCTAGAACGGGCTGTTTGTTTTTTTTTTAAACGTAAACGGGGTTTTCGGTTTCACTAACCCCAGAGAAAAAGGAAAAAAATGGTTAGTTAAACATTTGTATTTAAACATTTATGACAAACATTTTATTCTTTAACATCTTTTCAAATGTATTTTTAAAAAAAATGGAAAATTAATTTGCTTTTTTTGTTAATAGCGATAGTATAAGGAGAATGATGGGCTAGAAGCTCATGGGCTAGAAAATATATTAGGAGATAGTGAGAGTAGAAGAGTGGACAAGTCTAAAAGCCCTAAACTG
>JABUQX010082865.1:0-23365 GCA_015478945.1 Trachelipus rathkii | reverse complement strand
TTTGTACGTGAGTATAAGTGTAAATGCAAGTGTCTATGGAAATGAAGAGGCGATAGTGAATGTGTGTATAAGTCTCATAGTAGTGTATGTCTGTATAAGTGTAAGTGTGTGCTGCTGTGTGTGTGTGTGTATGTGTGGTGTGTGTTAGTGTGTGTGTGTGTTGTGTTGTAGTGCGCGCACGGCGCACGTGCTGTAGGGTTCAAGTTAGGGATAGGTCCATACATGCCGCTACAAGTTAGGAACGAAAAATATGTGACGCGGTGCGACACGAGTGAGCAAAAAATGGACTTGGCAAAAAGACCCATGGGTAGCTGCCGTAAGGTCAAGCGCCTAAAATATCATGGCAAAGCCAAGGTTAAGACATCAAAAAAGCGCTTAAGCCCCTAAAGGGTGCCCTAAAATTACCGTGCGGCAAAAAATGCACCCATGGTATATGCAAGGATTAAGCCGAAAATATCACGGTCAAACGAAGGTAAAACATTCAGAAAAATAGGCTAAGCTCCTAAAGGAAGATCAAAAATTACCCGTGGGGCCAAAATTGACCCATGGAAGACCAGGCTGGTCGAAAATTAGGGTGGTCAAAATGACCCATGGAAGACCAAAAGGAAGGACAAAAATTTACCGTGGGCCAAAATTACCCAGAGACCAGAGGGCGGAGCAAAAATTACGTCGGCCCAACAATGACCACGGAACGGATCAAAGGTAGCCAAAAATACCTGAGGCAAAAATTGCACCATTGGTCGAAAAAAATTAGGGGGGCCAATACGTTACAACGGTTGCTGACGCCAACCGTTGATGCGCAACCCTTCTATTCGAAGCGGTTTGCCAAAAAATTAGGTTGCCGCAAAAATTGGGGAGGGGGGTTGCCAAAAATTAGGGGTCTCAAAAATTAGGGTTCTCAAAAATTTGGGGTCTCAAAAAATTTGGGTTCTCAAAAAATATGGGTTCTCTGCAAAAAATTAGGGGTCTCAAAAAATTAGGGTTCTCAAAAATCGACTTCCCCAAATTAGGGTTCTCAAAAAAATCAGGGTTCTCAAAAAGATACCGTGCGGCCAAAAAGATGACCCATGCGAAGACCAATAGGGCTGCGTTTCGAAAAAAGTCATAGGCCCAAAAAGGTAAAGCACCAAAAAATTTAAAGGCCCAAAAAGGTAAAGACCCAAAAAGGTCAAAGGCCAAAAAGGTCAAAGTCCAGGTAAAAAATTTGGGCTCAAAAATACGGTTTGCCCAAATTTTAGGCTGGGGATAAAGAGGAGTCAAAAATGTGATCTGATAACGGTCTTAAAGCATCAAGGTAAGCATGGGGTAAAAGCGGCTTTGTCCAAGTATCCCTCCCCTTACTACTCCTCAGCACTCCCTAAAGGATTCTATGCCTTAGCGAACTTGATGAAGGATCGGTATATATATGCAACATAGTTCTCATCTCCTCAATTCTCCCCCTGATGGAGCCACTCTCTCTCTAAATACTTTCTGCGCGCTTTCGAGAGCACATAGAATGGAAAACCGTTCACGCACACGCAGGCGCTTCAAGCGTTCAAAATCTGCTGGTGGCATGAAAAGGGACCCAGAGGTTCCTAAAATCACCCACCTGATGGCTCACTGACAAAGTCTCTAACGTCAGACCTCCGCAACCCAACGGATCCTAATATTGCAACTCCAACTTCTTTACAAATACGACACTCTTCCAGTGTTACCTTCTTACACTGCCTCCATGGAAACATTGCCATATTCTCCACCCATTTCTGAATCTGCTTGCTTGGCATTTAACGATATCGTTTCATTTCCTAAACATGAGCATTTAGGTTGCTCTTCCAATGACCAACCAAGTCCACGCAATAAGATGGACTTGGTAGAACTCGACTTAATTCGCATTCATGGCGAAGTCTCTTTCCCAAAACCGGTCGTACAACTCAAATCTGTTGTACAACTATTCCTTACCACCAGGATTTGTTGCTCCTCCTTGTCGAGACCCATGTCTCAGCCTTTCCTCCCATTCTCAATCCACTTCCAACATCACCCCTAGCCACATATACAGACAATCGTCTCAAAGAGACTATTCCCTAATATGCTACTTTCACCTTTCTATTCCTCATTCTGCCTCGAGAACAGTTACAGCAACGTCCTTCTTTTCGTAACACAAATCTTCTCAATCCAATTTCTTTCTCTCTCATTGCTTTTCTTGGTCTTAGCCATAACCTCATTTTCTTCAGTTTTGAATTCCTTCCGATTAATCAGCAATAGTTTAATATTTTATCAATTTAGCTTCAGATAACTCGGAATAATACAATTTTTTCGATTAACTGGTATGTTAAACCCTTATCAATATATTTTCAAAAAAAAAAAAAAAAAAAAATTTAACAACTCCAAGATTCTCTCCCATTATAGTTAACAATCGGTAGTTATTTTATCACTTGGAAACATCCTTCTTCATTTCCTTATCCGTTTTCTACTCAAAATATAATTATATGCAAAGAAAAAAAGCATGCAATGGTGGCTTGGGTAAAAATTGTAAATTGTACCTCATTATACTCACCATTACTATCTTACATATAATATATATATTGTATAATATAAATAAGTATATATAATATATAAATATAATATATATATATATATATATATATATATATATATATATATATATATAATATATATATATATATATATATATATTAGAATAATAGATTAGATAGATAGATAGATAGAGTAGATAGATAGTATATATATATATATATAATAGATAGATAGATTAGAAGCGACAGCTGCAAATGTAATTTTTATTTACAGATAAACAATCGATGGATAGATAAGATTAGATAGATAGATAGATAAAATATATATATATAGATATATAATAATAAATATAATATATATATATATATATATATATATATATATATATATTATATTAATATATATATATATATATATATATATATATATTATGTGGGCACGATAACGAAAAAATTTTTCGATAAAAGATAAATCGATAACGAAAACCTTATCATCGATAACCGATATCCGATAACTCGTGATAAAAAATATCGCCGATAAGGCGATAACCGATAAATCCAAATTTTTATGTATTTCATTTATTAGGTTAAATAAAATGTTTTTTAAATAAAATAACATTAAAATTTTTCTCTTTAAGAAAATGTTAAAAATAAATTTATTACATCTTCTTTTCACCTATTTTATAGATAATAATATAAAATTTTCAGTTTTCTTTACCGACACGTACCCAGAAAATATAGAATGTTGCTACTTTCTTTATAGAAATCCAAAACTTTGTATATTCTATTAAGTAAATCAATTTTTTTTCCCTTTGCTTTCTCAGTGTTTTTTCGCATGCAAGCTTATTTTACACATTTTATGCTCTGATGATTATCAATCCCTAATGTATGTAAAAAGCCAAGATAAAGATTAATAAAGGATTTGAAATGAAATCAAAGAATTAGTTAATTACAACTTATCAATATAAAAATATAAATACTAGGTCCTGACCTTCTGCAGCATTTGTATGTTCCCTTTCATAAACACATGAGCATATTAAAAGTTTTTCATCTGACAGAAAATTCCTCTTGGCTCTGAGATATCTTTGCCAAGGGAGAACAATCGCTCCACCGCAGCGCTAGACGGCATTGCAGTATTGTACTTTATAAAGAGATCAATGAGCACCTTCTCATTGTTAAAAGCTAGGTCTGACAGGCTGTCTTTCGATTTCGCCTGCAGCCACTTATTTACAATGAGAGCGCTTTACTCTTGAATGATCTTTGATGACGTTGACCTTGAGTTAGTTCAGTGTAATCATCAGCATCACAGATGCTTGAGTAGTAGTCCTTCTCTTCCATGTCCTTTCCCTCGCTGCTGCTGGTAATGTTGACGTTCTCGAGTTCTCGGTACGCCGCAATAACTTTTCACCTTCTTCTACATCAGGGCACTGACCTCTGACTTTTTGGCCATTGTTTCTTCAAACCCCCTTCATTCACATCAGGTGAAACTTGGGGTGGAAGGCAGAGGCCAGAACAGAAGGTTACTCCTCATCTTCAAAGGTGTTGGAGAACCTCTTGTCTTTGACGTAAAGGAGGGTATTGACCAGAGGGTAGCAGAACTGGAGATTGGCATTGGTCTTCAAATCAATCAGTTTTTTTTTGGTCACAATGAGGGTGGGGATCAAGCAGCCCATATAGCACTGTTTCTCCCTTGGATTTGATCCAAGTGCAACTGCGTCTGCCGCCATAACCTGATAATTGAAAAAGAAATTATTATTTAACCAGTTTTATTTATATTAAGTATTTACGCATTAGCCAAAAAGTAAAATATATAAAGAATTGAAATAACGTCTAGCTAATATTTAGTTTATTTACCCTAGCATATTCTGACATAATGTCTCTCTCTCTCTCTCTCTCTCTATATTTATATATTATATATATATATATATATATATAATATATATATATTATATATATATATATATATATATACTAATTATATAATATATTATATATATATATATATATATATATATATATATATATATATATATATTATAATATAATATATATATAATAAATATATATAATATTATATATATACTATATATATTATATATAATATTATATAATATAATAGTATTATATATAATATATTAATATATAATAATTATATATATATATATAAAACAAAAAAGTATCGCGATACCCATTATTGATAAAAGTTTTTATCGGATAGCAGATAACAGGAAACGTTATCGTGATAAATTATCACCAATGTTATCGCGTAGTTTGGGAAAAAAAATTATGCGCGTGATACCGATTACGGTAAAAGATTTTATCGGATAAAAGATAATCCCGAAACCGTTATCGCGATAACGCCCACCTATATATATATATATATATATATATATATATATATATATATATATATATATATATATATATATATATATAAAAAAAAACAAAAAATAATATATAAAATATAATATATAAATATATATATATATATATATATATATATATATATAGAAACACTGAATCATGCATCAAATGGCAGAGACTATATTGAGATCATTCACTACGAGTATATTAGACAAACGTGGTTAAAAAGTAATATAGACAGGCGTAGATAAAAAAAAAGCGGTCCAGTTGAAAGGAATAAGCAAAAATAATCAGTAACTAACCCGATTTTCTTTTTTAATTCCAAGCTTGCTTGTGTTGCAATTTGATAATCTCATTTGATTAGGAAGATCCCAGAACTTTGTTTTAAGCTATATGAGCACAACAAATATACACAATTTTAATTGAAAACTTGTTCAATTTTCTAAATATTATGATCAAACCACATGTTCCTAATTCAATTGTTTCCATTTCCATGCGTATGACTTGATTACTGCATTAAAAATTAACAATTCAATTGATTGGACGAGTGTTAATGGCTTTTAAATTTTGTTACCGCAAAAAGATAAGTTACTTCTACGTAATTCCTTTTCCCTAATTTAATTTACTCTTTCCTACGTATACGTTGCATTATAAAAATCGGCAATTATTAAAAGAACAGCAGTTTATTTTATTTTATTTTATTTTTTAAATTCAAGGTAATATTATTTATGACGGAAAAATTTGTGCAAATAATTATATTTCTATGTGAAAGATGTGAATTAGTATATTGTAAAAAAATATAGTTTCATTTTCTCTCTGTTATGTTTATAACGTTAGACAGGCATTTAAAAACATCTACCAACAACCAAACCCTACCAGACTTAACCTAACAACCGAACCATGTATAATTATGTAATTTGAATATTTACGAACGTATATGTTCATCATCCACAATAATCATATGTCAAAAAATATCAATTTAAAATTCGAACAGCAAATAACTATACTCATTAAAGATAAAAAAACAAAAAAAAAAAAAAACATTGTAACCTTTATAATGAAAAATGCATATTACTGATAAAAATATTTTCCCCCCCCCTTTTTTTCTTACAAAATATAAAGACTCAGCAATAAAAAAGTATAATTAAACATATTTAATTAAAAGCAATCATACAATCATTCCCATTTCTATATTTAATTTTTTCTTCGTAAGTTTGAGCTGACGATACGCTTGAACAGCAGCGACTCTCTCCGCTTCTAAGTCTCTCTCTGCTTCCTTTCTTATCCGACTTGGTTTCTTGTGTTGATTAATTTCTGTCTCCTTTCGAAGGGTTTGAAGAAATAAGGAGTTTTTTTCATCCTGAAAAGAAGTGCAATGGTGATATAAAAAGAGAAATAACTATTTATCAGATAAATATATTTATTATTAAATTAATATGCATTTTACCCACTACATGAGATAATGGGTTAAATAGAGGGAAGAACTATTCACTTTTTTACTTTTAAACTAGCAGTAGACCTGATATTGTTATTTAAAAGTCATTAATAAGGTTTATCTTACAAATGCAAGATGAAAAATTATTTTATATTATAATCCCTCATTACTTTTGGCTCTAATCCTTAATTTGTGTCAACCTTCATATATATATTAGGAGTTGAAAACATTACAGCCTCAATTGTGATCATAAAATATAAATTAGTAACAACCAAATTTGGTATTTAATGATTAAAAACATTTTTTATACACAAATTTGAAATTTTTTTTATCCCTGCCATTCATGTGATTTAAAGCAGCACACAGATAAAAAAGGTCGTGCTTTTTCAATATAACTATATAAGCTTACATATAATATTTTTGTAACCCATATAGTTTTTACTGATGAAATCTATACATGGTAAACATTAAAACGGTATTCAAAATCAGCATAAATTACTTTGACAGATACTTAATGGTTTCCTCCTGGCACACCACTCCCAAGGATGGGCTAAAATGACAGTTACTATTTCTTTGCTTTTTAAATTACCATAACTAATCTTCAAAACATTATTATTATTATTGTAATCTACTACTACTAATTATAAATAATTACATAGCGTGTGAAATAGGCATTCTTGACCTTTTCACTTAATTTAATTTTTTTTATCAAAATTAGTAAAAATAAAGAATGATTCTGTATATGAATTTTTTCTCATCTCTTCCATGATGTTCAAGAGATTAATAAATTTATTTTGGAATCAAGATAAAATAGATACCTTTTTTGACTTTAGTAGCTTATCTAATTTATCTGTGTTTAATGAAGGAGGCCGATGAACAATATCACCAAATTCAACCTTTTCTTTTCTAAATAATTTTCTTCCTACAGCGTCAATGTCATCTTCTTCAGGGTCTGGATTTTCTAAATTATTAATTACCTTTGTCTTATTTTTCTTTAATTCTAATTTTTTCTCCTAAAATTAAATTATAAATACTTTTATTAAAAATTATAAAGCAGATATATTTGATTACATGAAAGTCTAATGATTTGAATTGAACATACTACCTATGAGTGACGCTACAAAATTAATATAATGTAAATCAAGAAAGCTAAAAATTAACGTTAACTTATATAGAATGATACTTGCTGTTTATTTTTTTTTAAATATTTAGTTATTTAAAAGAGGAGGGGAGGGGTATGAAGAAAACTTGTTGGTAGTCATAACAAACCTTATCTTTTAAACGCTTCTTTTGCCTCGACGTTTGTGACTTTCCATCTCGATTCTTAACTACCTGAACCACTTCCCCAGTTTCGTTTCTGACGACATCAACGTTATACTTATCTCGAAACTTGGATTCATGAATGACTGCCTATGAACAAAAAAAGTTGAGAGAGAAGGTATTATATATATTATATTTATATTTAATATATATATTAGATAATTATTGCTTTTCATACTTATAATAATATATATTGGCTGCCGCGAGTGCAGAATGTGAGCTTAATATTTCTCACTCTGGGGCTTTTATTACTGTACTAATAGTCTCTTCAGGACGATAACCTTGAATGTTCAACTCTATCTTCTCTTGACTAGGGCTCTGCCCGTGATGTATATGTGTTGGATGGCAGCCAAAGTAAGTGCTAACTATAATAATAATATTATTAATTTATATATAATGTAATAATATATATATATACTATATATATATATATATATTATATATATATATACTATAGTATATATATTAATTAATTAAATCAGTATGATTAATAGATCAGCAAGATAGAGTGAAAACAAGGCTCTTAATTACCCTTTTATTAATTCGATTACTAATAATACTGTATTTATTATAAGCTCAAATAATATATTTTAGCAATTTATTTCATATTTGGAGTGAATAAAATACATAACTGGTATTATTTATTATTTTTGATATGATTGATTGATTGATTAATTTATATATTATCTGTTTATGATTGGTTGATTGAAATTGATTCATTTTTTTTCTAATGAACACTATTGAAAAATGTGACAGATTTGATTGATTGATTTGATTGATTGAGAGTTCTTGACATATCATTATTGGAAGTCTTGCTGACTAACATTGTATCTTTCAAATTCTATTTGAGGATGGGAATTTCTGGAGTTCTGTATATTTTTTTTAAAAAAAATCATATTTGATGTTTTATATTGAATTTATTTTTTGATTATTTTGAATTTTTGCAAAAAAGTGAAATTTCAAGTGCGAATTTAAAATTTGCAAGTTACCAATTATTTATATCTTTGATATCAAGGGTGAAAAACATAAATAAATAATAATAAAAAGTCCAAAAAAAATAATATAATAATTTGATTTTTTTTTAAAAAAATATCATAAAAAAATTCACTAAAATGGCGATAATAATACATCAAAATACAAAGAAATAAAAAAGGTTCTCTAAGCTTGATTATCAGGAATCACATTGAATAACTTTTATAACCAAAATAAGTAAATTTTTTATTTAAAATTATTAAAAATATTATAGTGTGATATAATATATTGAATTGATATATAAACAGTTATTCTTAATTAAATCTTAAATAGATCCTGATATCTCAAGTATAGCAATAAAAAAAACTCATAAAAGAAATATTTGTATGGAAAATTGACTTTTTTTTTTTTTTTTTTTTTTTTTTATTTTTACGTAGATATAATAGAAAAAAGTAATAGAAATAAAAAGAAAACGTAATACCAATTCTGAAATGATTTATGAGTTTCGGAACTTTTGGGTTACATCAAAGAAGAGGAATTTATGTATGAGCTTTGGTAAATAACGGGAAAAAGAAGACGAAAATGACATAAAAAGACTTAGAATTAATGGAAGAGAAACAAGAGGATATAATATAGAAGAAGAATCCGGGATACAAGAGTGCTCAGAAAAAAATGGAAATAAAGACGAACTTGAGAAGGAATTTAAAAAGATATAAATTTATTTTTCCTATTAAGTTTTGTGGTTCTTTATTCCGTCAGTCGTACTCCGCACAAATTGTTCGGTCACGATGGTTGTAAAACAGGAGAGAAACAACGTTTTATTTTCCAAGAAACTGATTATGCAACTATTTATGGTTGAAAATATTTAATCAACTATTGTAATTATCCTATCCACATATTTCCTAGTGGAGGGTTTTGAGAGATATCCGAGGTTGCACAGTTTTTTACATATGTTATTATAACTCTCGATAAAAAATCACAAGAACTAAGTTCAGTTCTGTGATTCTGTTATTCTGTGTTCTGAATATTTTTGGTGAATTCTATGCTATCGGGCCCTCAGGAGTTTTGGTGTTCAAGTGTTCTGGTACTCTGGTATTCTGCTTTACCTTATAAACTATTTAATAATGGTGTCAATATAATACAACCGGTTATGTGGTCGTTAGTTTAAATTGCAAACTACTATATGAGTAATATAAAACGCGAAAGCTCAAAACAAAGTAACTGCGGCACCAATTCCGATGTGGTGAGTGAAAATACATCAATTCTCTATTGATTTCAATCTAGGCATAGAAAACTTAAGTGATAGAATAATGGACATTTTTAATTTTATGTACAGCAAACATAGGCATGTATTAAATTACAATATGCATCTCTACCCCACATTTAATACACGGCATCCACTGCACACGCACAGCACACGCACACGCACATCCAACTATCCCTACTATCCACACCGCACCACTTCTACACGGCACATATATATAATATATTTATATATATAATATATATAATATATATATATTAATATATATATATAAAAAATATAATAATATATTATATATATATATATATATATTAATTATATTATAATATTAATATATAACTATTAATTAATATATTATAAATTATATATTATATATATTATTTATATTAATATATATATATATTATATATATAATATATAATTAATATATATTAATATATATATATATCAAATATAAATATACTAAATGTAATTGATACTATATATATATATATATTTTATAAGATTTAATATATAATATATATATATAATATTATATATATTAATATATAATATATAATCTTTCTTTCTTTCTTTAGCTACCTTTTCCCAAGAACTGGGTCAAGTAAGGTGCCGCTACAAGCACTCGAGGAAAAGAAAAGTAGATATAGAGGAATTACTGACATAATGTCGAATGAAAAGCCCAGCTCATTACCGCCCCCTCTTGTACCATGAAATTAGTTGAGAATCGTCACAGACAGGAATAAAATCTCACCCATAGTGCATTCATGGGACCCCTGACGAGACCCTCACTATGTGATAAATCTCAATGTATAGGCGTATCATAACTTGGCCCAGTGTAGCCACAACTCATGGCCCCCAATACTAAAACCCGCCCTTCTTCTCACTATCTGCACCCGTACTCTCGGCTCTGCCAAACTCACATTTCTCTCCTCAACTCATTTTACTGACTTATAATTATATATATTTAATATATTAATAATTATTGCCCGTGATATATCTCATCCTTCTAGTCTTCTTTAAAGCATAAAATATAAAAGTATTAATATTAAATATTAATGCATATTATATATATTATTTATATAAAATATATATATACTCTTTATAATATAACTAAATTATAAATAAGTGTTTATATATATATATCTCTCCGTTAGTATATATATATATTAAATATATATAATAATATTATATATAGAATATATAATATTAATTATAAATATCAATTAATAGTATAATCAATATATATATATTATATATATATATATATATATATATATATATATATATAAATTATTATATATATATTATATTATCTCTATATATAATATTAATTTATATATTCTAAACATAAAAATAAATGTATTATATCAATTAATGATATATACATATATATATATATATTAATTATAGTTTATACTATGGTCCTATTTGGGTGGATGCACTGAGCATGTATAATAATTTGGAACAATTTCATGCTTGGTGTATAATTTTCATACTTTATTATTAATATTATAATATAAAAACCTTATAGTTGACAGGATACAAAGTAAAAACGATTGTGATCCTTTGGTTTAAGATATTATAATTTGTAACTTTCTGGTCACGCAGTAAGAGAATAAACAAGTTCTGTGGAGTTACTAATGCAAAAAAACAGAGGTGGGCACCCCGCTCATTTAGGGGTAGCCGCTAGCGCACCTCCACCTCGAGAAAACGTAGTTCGCTAGCGCTCCTCCGCACTTATTCGGACCATCAAACCTCCGCTATCCGCAAAAGGATAAGTCTCGTCACGAGTCAAGCAACGTCTCCCTGGCTAGTAAATGTGTCGACTTCACAAAAAGCTTAATATTAAATTAGCTATAATATCTATATAACCTTACCCAAAAATTTATTTGAATAAAGTTTGTACTAAAAGATAAAAACTCAAAAATATTACAAAATTTCAAGATTTTCCTTCTTCCTCATATCTATTTTTGGTGCAAAGGACACGAGAGGATTCCATATTACCTTCAAACAAGATTTAGTCTGCCTTCATATAATTAAAAGCAGTTAAGCAGACCTCTTTGCCCTTCAAGAATATCCCACAATACTAAATTCGCTCTACAGCCTCAGAACCTACGGGGGAGAGGTTGTATTATATTATGAAACAAGATTCAACAAATTTCTGTACCATGCTAAAAGGGAAAGATGTCCTTGGTGAAGGGAGGGAAGTGCTGGTGTTAGTTCACTGTCCAAAAGACCATTGCATCAATTTGAAGGTCCCTCACCTGAAATCACCATCACTTCTGAAAACTGTATTTTGTACCACTCCTGTACCATCTCATTAAAGGTAGAGTCCGCAAATGAGTGTATGATTACGTCAGAAAGTCTCGTGTTAGATAGACATACGGATTGCTCTCATAGTCTCGCTCGATTGCTAGAAATGCTAGGCGCGCTCAGTGCAAGCTCCGAAGTACATAATTCATTGTGGTTAGCTTTATTACTTAAATATATAAGTATAATTTTTTATTAATAATATGATAATGGAATATAATCTATGTATATATATATATATATATAATAGTATATATTATATATATATATATATAATATAATAGAGTATAAATACCTAGTTATATATATATATAGTATATATATATAAATATAAAGTTAATATGTTAATCAGTTCTGTGTAAAACCTAAACATATATTATATATAGGATATATATATATATATATATACATATTATCGCTATATAAGTGGTAGTTTATATTAAGTACTATCTATATTCTTGTTATTCCAGATAGAGTTCATTTGTATGTTACTTTATATTTAATATATGAATTATTCAATTAATTGTTAATACTAGGTCTTCAAGACGTTTATTTTATGATCAAATGAGTCTCACATAGGCTAATATTTAGATTCAATCATATACGTATAAGTAATATATATATCTAGAACTATGATAACGAGTATTATTAGATGATATACTGATGGTATTTCATAGATAATAATATAAATAGTAATAATCCCAGTTATTATATCAGTCCGTTACTTATAATATTACTAGGGATAAGATCTCAGGGTAGCTTCGTTGATAGGGTTATGATCTTTATAGTAGTTATTATTAGATTATGCATATGCTCTAAATATGTTACAGGCGATATCTTATCAACAGGATTAGGTCGTAATACTATACTTGATATATATAATATATTATATATTGGTTGTGAGAAGAGTTATTCTGTGAACTAGAGTGTTATATATTGATTTAGTAATATGGTTGTCTTTGTCTACGGGGACTAGGCCAAGAATATAATTATGTGATATATATTTTATTAGCTTAGTAGTAGTAAGGTTAAAGTGATTTATTGTAATACCATTACTAATTATTTTCTCATCATCTTAATTACACCCATTACTAATAATATTATTGTTATTATTTACTATTGAATGGATTAATAAATAAAATAGATAGAAAGTAATTAATTTAAACAAATAGTAGAGAGATAAACACAGAATTCATAGAATAATATTTAAATTTATAAATGATTAAATTTATTATTAATTACATTATGACTGCATGTGTATGAGAAAATGAATTCTAACGCCTAGTTGACCTTGTATACAATGTTATCATTGTGAAGGATCAGTAGAAGATATATCCTAAAGGTGTATAAATATATATATAATAAACGATTATGATATATTGGAGTTCATATAAGGGTTTGTTATAGACCATATTAAGTACATATAAATATATATAACTTTTAAATTTTTAATATTTTAGTGTTATACTTATGATATCCTAATTATAAGTAAGCAGGACTGTGAGAATTATTTTGTGGAAATATCGTTAATTATTAAAAACGAAGATCTACATGTTTTACGACCTCAAAACTCCTATATAGTTATAATTTAAAAATATAGAAATAAATATAATATTTCAGTATTCCTATTTTTAATATTATATATTAACATATAATCTTTCTTTTATATATATATAGGGTAAACTTTCATTTTTCTTATATTTTTATAAAAGGTGTGTACGAACAAGGATAAGTAGCTGGCGACATAATCATCTTATATGTAAGTATCTAATGATCTACCAGCGTATGCTCAGCGACACATGTCTCGTAGAGTAAGATATTTCTCTTAGATATCGCATGCTCGCAAATCTAAAAGCTCTCTCGCATAATCCGAGCTAACCCTATGAGTGTGGAGAGATCCGCCTCGGAGCGGTTGTGTAGACTATACGAAGTTGGTGCATACGCATCGGCAATTGACTACATAAGTAGAGACGGAGAAGTATATAGTTATCTACATTCTTCTCATAATAAAAGGCGCAAGATAATAAAACAAATAGAAATAATTAAAAGATGTCAAAAACTAATGAAAAAGACTGAGATGTATATTGACATTATTTAATAAACCACAAAGAAATAATGAAATGTAACAAATTGTACGATATGATTGCCCGTGGTGAGAATTGTTTGAGCACTATACGCACTGAACATATAATACCATTGCTCCCACCATTACATTATTACCGCGTTTATAATAAGTGGAACATATAATTAGAGCTTTTTATTAAAGATGAAAGGTATTATATATATGTGTAGAAACATAGAAATTTACTTATAGCATTTCTCGTATTAATACCATATTCTATAGAAATTCCCTCTGGACACTTTGGTTTTTGATGAATTATTTTTATCACCATTCTTCTATCTGTAGGCGTGTGCTTCTAACTCATGTGAAAAAAGAAAAAATTCGAATCAGAATATGTGTAGAAGAAACTTAAGAATCAGAATAAGTGACAAGACAGTATATATAAACGTGATGCTAAGTATACTTAAGAAAAGGGACGGTTTTAATTCGAGGAGATGAGTCCAACCGAAGAGACGAGTGTTGAACAGAACAGACTTCAGTTTTGAAACTTTTCCTCATTTATTTTCAACAATTCGAGAGAAGGGAGTTAGCGTCACTCCGTCAGTTTTTCAGTTTTAAGAATAAAATTTTTTTTTTTATTTTATATAAACAGTTTTTATCAAATATTATTCAGTCTCTTGTTTTATACTAATCATTATTTTGATTGTCACTAATGCCAGAGAAAATATCCGTCTAATTAATTTACTATCAATATCATATTCCTTTATACAATATACATTGTAAATTAATATAGTAAGTTCATATTGCTCTCTATTATCAGCTCTATATTCATATATTGATTTTTTCTCAACCGATACCCTCGAAGTTTTCAAAATCATTTTTCTGCAAAATTTCATATTCTCTCAGTTTCTCATATCTTAGAAATATGTCTTTAATCTCTAGAGAGAAGATAGGATGGGCAATATCGTGATATACTGAGTTGTGTGTCCTGTCGCGTATACAAAATAAAACCGAAGGATTTGATAGTTGAAAAGCTTTTGGTATATATGTACCGCATTCGTACGAGCGGAAGACGTGGTGGCTAGTGTGTGAAACACTATTATTAAAGATTTTTATTCGATTTGTGTGCGTATGTTCTGGTCAACTGAATAAGTCTTTTTTCATAATGAATTACCTGTTGATTATTATTTTTTATAAAGAAAAAACCGAGAAATATCATTCAAATGAAACAATAGAAAACAATAAAGAAATTACAATTAGTCACCATTGCGATAATTGGAAGTATAATTGAGAGTTTTACATGATTACTGAAGCTATAACGACTCACTTAACCTCTTAGCACAGTATTTCTATACCATTAGTGTTATGGACATTGAAATTACATCAATCTGTGCAAGTATTATGGATAGCGTGAGGATGCTCAATAGCGCCTTTCAATTTTTATTTTTTTATGTTGTCTTTCTCTCGCAAATATGTTTTTATGAAGTCGTGCATTGTCCAATGCCGGCGAATCTGCTCGATTGGATCGCAGCACAACAAATCATAGTATGTTATGTTGCGGATTCGGAGTCAGTAGTAGGATAGTTGCAAAGAGCTGCGTAGTCGTGCCGTTATTCAATAATTCATTACCGCGTCATGGTGACCTATGCAAAAATATATATAAAATTTATAAGATTTTATCATTATGATATGATATATATATATATGTAATTAGTTTAAAATAAAATTATATTTTAAACTTCTCTCAATAAATATAAAGATTATATTTAGATAGTATTTATTCACTACTAACTTATACTACTATGTACGTAAATACTAGTTTTCTGGAGGTTTTAAGTTGTAATCTTTAGTTACTCAAACTAATGAAAAAATTAAAATAATATACTATTAAGTATTAAAATATAAGGTAAAAAATATATTTAGAGTCAATTGATGTAGTGCTATTTATATTATTTTTATATTTATGGTATCATTAATTTAGCTTTTATTTAATTTATCTATATAGTTAATATAAAATACCTGATATAGCTATATATAATATATATAGATGACTATTGACTTTATATTATATAAAATTATATCTATAAAATATTTATATATTTATGTGTTAGCTGCCTAAGAGTATTTTAAATTCATTAATTTGTTGAGAGAGAGATACAAAAGGGTTGGGCACCACTGTTTTTGAGTGGGGATACGCCAAAATCAGTTAATCATTAGCAATGATGACCCTCCAATTCTACATAGACAGAATAGCATGTAGACTGACCTCACTCTCTCGGCACGTAAACTTGTGATAATACGAATCGAGTAGCATCTTTTCCAGCATATGTCTGAAAGGAATTATAAATTGATACGCTTTCTAAAGCCTAATTTAGTGTTTGTATGTCTTTTCTCAACTCTATACGTTTTATTTCTAGTGATTGGCTTAGTTATTTATTGCTCAACTAAGATCATACTATTGTTGCTGAAGCTTATTCTTGGTAATATTTTAGACAATCTAAACAGTATGTCTCTTGCGCTAAGGTATTTAGACATTATCTCTATTGAGTACGAGTACATACATACATTTACATACATAGCATACATATACGATTACGCTATCATACATACATAGCGATACATACATACATGACAGACATACATAAAGAATAAATCTTGCGATTAGACATAATTCCAAAGTTTGAGCTTCGGCATCAAGTATTCAATATCAACTGATCAGTGAGATAGTTATATATATATAATTACTAGTGAAATGTATATTATAACTATATTATATTATTATAGTATTATATACATTTATTGCAAATATAATATAAAATAATACTCTAAGTGTTAATATAATATATAGGTGAGAGAAGTGTAGAATGATATATATATAAACATAAATAGATATATATATCAATTATAAATAGAATAGTATATATAAATTGTATGTTAATATGATACTATGTGATAATGTGAAATATACTTAGCAAACTTACCATATTCATTGCCACTAATCAGCAAGAAAATATATAAAAAAACACACATCTGGCACCAAGAGTTGGAGATGTTGTAGCCATTAAAGATAATAAATTTACTAACTACTTTTATACACGTATTCCGGACCATAACAATGATTACTGATTTTACATAACAAATAATGATATTTAAGTTGAAAATATATACTACTGTTTTCTGTAAAGATTTAAATAAATAAATATCAACAAGATATATATAATAAAATTATATATATAATATTAACCCGACTCACTTTAAAATCAGTATTATTTATATGCCTGGAGATATTAGTATATAACATAAATATAAATTATCCAATATCTTAATAAAAATTATTTGCTATATCAGAAGTAACAGTGATATCTCACTCACTAAATAAATTGTTAAATTATTTGATATAATATATTACTAGTATTATATTATGCTGACATGATGATTTATAGTATAGAAGTAAATTAAAAAGGGGATAAAATGATGCAGTATATATTCAATGTATGATGAGAGTGATATGATTATAAATAAGCTCGTATATAATAGGAAACCAAGTAGGCCACGTTTAAATATCTTACTTGATTATAATATTAAATAGTCAATAATTGGAAGTGATCTAAATGAAGTCCTCTGTATTTAACTTAAGCGGGCTAGAGATGATATTAATATTATTGAATTAAATAATTAATACATATAGGTAAAATAAATTGGTTTACCAAATTTATGTTACATATTCAACTAAAATATATTATAATATTCTTAATATTAGAATTTATTTAGGTCCCCTTTTCCCAGTGTTTTAAAATTAAATTTATATAAACAGAATGCTTGGGAATGGTCCTGTGTCTGGTGTATGGTGATAATAGATTGTGAGTAAGTAGAAATAGTATTATTATTATTATTTATTTCTTGTTTTGTGATATAGGTTTTTATTATTTTTATTATTATGGTCCTAATGGATATAGTGATAGGGAAGTGATATCTAATGAACCTTTTTATTAAATTATAGATATATATAATTAATAATTAAATAATATATAATATTAAAACTGTATAAATATGGTATATATGAAAATTATATATTTTATTTATTCATTCTTTTGTATATATTAGAATATATATATAACTTAATTAAATTAAAAAAAATAACTGATAATTAAAAAATTTATATTAGATAACTCAGAACTTCAAAAGAAAATATTATATTTTTTAGATTAATATTTTGCATACTTTATACACTACTTTTTGTTATTATTATCTACAAAGACAATGCCTTCAGAGATAAAGCGGTAGCTCTATCCGCAAAGATCCCGAATGAAATTTAGATAGTGTCAATATTAAGACCTGTAGAGAGTATCAGTCAATCCCATTCATACACCACAAGATAGCTATGAACTAACGTGCTGAGTGATGAGTACATAGTCAACATGCAGTATTTCTATATTGTTGATTTTTTCTCTCGGTGCGCATTTTCCAGAGTGGCCTCATGTGCACCTTTATTCAAAACCATCTCTGTGGATATGCTCATAGGACAATGTATGTATACTCTCCTGATGGTGATTAGTCATCTATTGTTCGCAACAATGTGACTCAATAATAAAAAAAGATCGAAATAAAAGAAAATAACAATATATAAAAGCTGAAAATACTAGCAGTATACTCTGTCATGCAGAGCCTCGAACGTGCTTATAAGATAAGACTATAATAAAGAGTATGATATAAGAGTGGAATAGCATCGCAAAAATATAAATGTCATATTATTCTCTCTCATATTTCGATTATGTACAGTTCTGAGATGATCGCCATGAAAGAAGAGCACAGTTTCATCTCGTAAGAGCTGGCACCCGTCTATCTATCTATCCATTATGCATAGTGATAGAAAGTATTAGTCAATAATGTAGTTAATTATATAATCAGTGCCAGCCTTATTATGAAGAGTAGGTCACTTATCATAATTTTTTATCTATTATAGTGATAATAATAGATACGATATAAATAAGGTGAATACATAATACAGTTTTACCTATAGCTTGGTAAAATCTTATACCATATATAGAGGATTGCATAATAGAAAATATAATAGTGAAACCTAAACATATTGTGAGAGTATATATAGGTTTATTACTTAATTTGACCCTGTCTTAAACCAAGATTTTAGGTTATCGTGCATATCTGGATAATATTGTTGTATAAGGGCAAATTAAATTAGATGAGTTAGTAATAATAAGTAGTATTACCATAGTTATTATAAAATTATTAACCAGAATATATGGTTTTAAAATTTTAAAGTGCAGAGGTAGATCCTCAAATAAATAGCAAATGTTTAACATTTTCTCCATTCTAATATTGATTTCTTTGATGATCGTGAAAAAAGTTAGAGACAATGATGAATGGCATTTGCAGATTAGGTGAATTATTTGTGATTTAGACTAAATAAAGTTAGAAAGTCATTTATTTAAATTTACATTTTTAATATAATAATAATATGAATAACTAGTTTTATAATAATAATAATAATAATAATAATAATAATTAATGATAGTGTAAATAATAAAATGAATATAATTAATAAGTAATAATACATAATAATAATAAATAACTTAATGAATATAATTAATAATTGAATAATAATCATAATAATAATAATTATAATAATAATAAATGGAATATAATTATAATAATTATAAATAATAGAAATAAATAACAATAATAATAATGATAATAATATATAATATCAATGATAATAATCAATAATAATAATAGATGAATAATAATAATAATAAACATAAATTTAATAATAATAATAATAATAATAATAATAAGTAATGAATAATAATAAATAATATATATAATAATAATAATAATTAATAATAATAATAAAAGAAACTTATTAACATAATAAATTATTATTATTACAATTCAATATTTATGAATAGAACAAAAAAAAATAATCTATAATAATAATAATAATAATAATTACACTGACATAAAAGCAAATCAATAGATAAGAAAAAGATTAAAGAGATTTATAAAAAATAGATATATATTAATATTAATGAATAATAATAATAATAATAATGAAATAATAATAATCAATTGAAATCCGTTTGTGCCCCTTGAATAATAATAAAAGTATGTACATAATTATTGATAATAATGAATAAATAAATAAATCAATAATACATAATAATAATAATAATAATGATCCAATAATAATAATAATAAATAAATATAATAAATAATAATTAATAATAAAAGAAATAATAATAATTTCAATAAAATAATAATCAATAATTTAATATAATAATAATAATAAGTAATAATAAAATTAATGTTGATAATAATAATATAATAATAATAATAATAATAAAATAGAATGAATAATAATAATAATAATAATAATATAATAATAAATAATAAAGATGGAAAATAATATAATAATAATAATAATTAATAATAATAATAATATTAATAATAATAATACATAATAATAATAATAGATATAATAATAATAATAATAATGAACATGAATAATAATAATAATAATAATACATGAAAATAATGATAATATTTATTTGAATTAATAATAATTAATAATAATGATAATAATAATCATAATATAATGAATAATAATGAATAATAATAATACATAATAATAATAATTAAATTAATGAAGTGTATAAAACATTTAATGAATTACGACTTGTATCCATAATAATAATACGAAAAAAAATTATTTGAAACTATGTTTATATAATAATAATCATATAATATAATTAATAATAATGATAATAATAAATAATAATGAATAATAATAAGAATAACTAATAGATTTATAATAATATCATAAATAGATAATCAATAATAATTAATAATAAAAATAATTAATAATAATAATAGATCAAATAATAATAATGAAATAATAATAAAAAATCTATTACCAATAAATACATTCAACAAAAAAATGAAACAAGTAAATAATCAATACACTTTCCTTACCTTGGTTCAGGCTTGTACCAGGTCTTTTAACAGCTGTCTCCTGCTAAAGGCTTCGGAAGTCTGGAGATGGAAGTCTTTAACGGTGATGATTTTCTGGTGCATTTTGGTGATTTTCTAGGACCTGGAATGATAGTAATAGTAATATACATTAATAATAATTATGTAGTAGTAGTAGTCCGGATAGTAGCCTCAGTTAAGTATTATATAAATAGTATAAAAGATGAATAATAATAATAATAATAATGCAATATTCCTAATAATCAATAATTCAATAATAATAATATATAATATATTAATTAATATCAATAATAATAAGTAATTAATAATAATAATTAATAATAATAATATTAATAATATAACTAAATAATAGTAATATAATAATTACATGAAAATAGAAACATTTCAACGGAATATGTTATCTGAATATCTACTTATCACTTACCAGAATCAGAATGATATGCGAGATCTTGCAATAGAAATTCGCAAGATAGTGTTTCTACTGTTGTAGCTTTTGTCGTTGTTACAATGCTGTCAGTTGTTGTTGCAGCTGTTTTCTTCGTTGTTGCTGCTGTTGCGGCGGCTGTTGATACTAAAGCTGCTGTGGCTGCTGTTGTTGCTACAGCTAGACTGCCGGTTGAGTTGCTTTTTTTCAGAGTTGGTCATTCTGTGACAGTCTATTAAATATAATAATAATAATTAATAATAATAATAATATAATACATACATAATAATAATAATCAATAGTAATATCTATAATACTAATAATAATCAATAACTAATAATAATAGTAATACAACAATAATAATAATCTAATAATTTAATAATTATAATTAATACTCACCGAACACTGATGAAGAATCAGATTCTCTATTTTCTTTTTCTTTTTCTTTTTCCTTTTCACTCTTTTCATCTTGAGTCAATGGAGGACTAAATGGAAAAGGGATCTCTAATGGGTTGTTATAATTCAAGATGGACATTTTGAAAAAGAAGAGAAAGAAAACGATTTTCCACCATCTTATCTTCTAATTTGACTTAGTAATTATCTAAATAAAGATATATTGAGATATTAAAATTGAAAGAGAACGTGGTAATTATATGCTTAATATTGTTATATTTAGGTATTTATTAATGTGAATATGTACGGGACTTCTGTTTATATGTATCTATACCGAATTCTTAAAACGTAGTACATTTGCATTTCTTTTAATTTTCTGTTTACGTCTCATGAGATAGCGCGTACTAAATCACTATCCGGCTAGCTAGCTCAACCAGCTACTTCATGCAGTCTATTAAGTGATCACAACGCACTGCACCTTACACATCCACGCATCCGACCACCAACAGTCATGCCTCGTATCATAACTTTGCTTATTCGCGAGCTATACTAACTACTAACTCAAAAGACTACAAATATAAATCTCACACAACCGCACACAACCACCTACTAAGAAATAAGATCCTATCACGCAAAGAACCCTCCATCGAAGCATCGCTACTAAACCCGAACTCCTCACCACCTTAATAGAACCATGTCACTTTACGCTGAACAGCTACTACACGCACCACATCCACAAATTATCTCCAACAGCCCATACCAGCAGACATCTTAGAAGTCGTACCATGCCTCATTTGAACACAAAGTACATCAACACGAGTCTCAACTATGTTGTGCAAAGACTCATTACAGAAACCTTATTACCAAGGCATCTGATTTCTCGGAATACCGAGAGTACTTACAACACTCTCTCGTACATAAAGAGCAGGCAGGGCAGGCAAGCAGGAGGCAGGAAGGGCATGGAAGGCAGGGGCAGGAAAGCAGGCAGGCTAGGAGGCAGGCGGGCAGCAGGCAGCAGGAAGCAGGCAGGCAGGCAGGAGGCAGGCAGGCAGGAAGGCAGCGCAGGCAGGCAGGGCAGCAGGCAGGCAGGCGAGGAAGGCAGGCAGGCAGGCAGCAGGGCAAGCAGGCAGGGCAGGCAGGGAAGGGCATTCATTGAAATAACCACAATATCGAATTGTTTATATTTCTATTTAAGTTCCTACAAAGCTGTTTCTTTTTCACGATTTTCTTCATTTTTTCCCATTTAACCTTTCTATAATAGCTAATTTCATATGTTCTCACTGTATCACAAAAACGT